>PVIW01003488.1:36786-165960 GCA_004026585.1 Noctilio leporinus | reverse complement strand
GATGAGGCCCCAGTTGCTTTCCTCTTCCACAAACTCCTTCCTGCCCCTCACGGTGGTGGGCTGTTGTTGGTTAATAGGTTACTTTGTAAATCATCTTCCTGCATGCCACCTGGACCTTACTACAGATGGAGCAGATTACTTTTTTTTTTTTTTTTTAAGATTTTATTTACTATTTTTCAGAGAGAGGGGAAGGGAGAGAAACAGAGAGGGAGAGAGACATCATTGTATGGTTGCCTTTCACCTGCCTTCAGCTAAGGACTTGGCTGGAGACCTGGCTTGCAACCTGGCTATATGCCCTGGCTGGGGAATCGAACCAGTGACCTTTGGGTTCGCAGGCTGGCACCTTATCCATTGTGCCATCAGCCCGCACAGTCCCTTCTGCCTCTGGGGCTCTGCTGGGTGCAACCCTGTGCCCCAGGTGGCAGGAGGACGGGGCAAGTGCAGAATGTGTGGACGTGTGCGTGTGGGGAGCATTCGGCTGGTGCTGGGAGCTGAGAAGAGCCATGTTTTTATGTCCATTCAGATACTTATCATTTACCAGGTAGCAGAGCTGTGATTGGCTACCCAGAATCCATTCCCCTCTTGTCTGGACCCCAGTTGCTTTTCAGAGGACCATCCCTCCCGCCCAGGGGGTTAGAACGGGAGGACACACTCAGACCAGGTACCTGCCCTCCCCAAATGGTAGCTGAAGGGTCTCTGGAACCCCCTTACCCTCTGCCCCCAGATCGTTCCTCTCACCACCCATCAGCCCAGCCCAGGGGTGAGCATGTGACCTAGAAAAGCAGCTGGAGCTCAGCAGCTGGGCTGGAGCAGCACTGCCTGCCACCCACCGGGGAGCTCTGCACCCTCAGTAGCTCCACTGCAGCGTCAGCAGCTGCTGAGCCTAGAAATATTTCCAGATCAGCCTTTGCCTCTAAGGAACTGCTTTGAAGCGGGACCCAACATCACTGCAGACTCAAAACATGTGCTCAGTGCCACAGACGGGATGGGGACAGTGACAGTGGCAGGGACTTAGTGTGCGCTCCGGCTTACACACCTCCAGTGCCCAGCGCTGACCGCTGGCTTCTCATCTACCCTTAGGTAAGACAAGGAGGCTCTTCAAGTTCACTCCTAGTTGCCTTTCAGGCAGGCATGACCTGCGAATAGAACTGCTGTAATGTACTCATGGTGCTGTGACTCGAATGACAAAGAATTTCTGGGATCTGATAAAACAGGGTGGCTGGGGGAGAGTAATTTGTGTTGACTGGCCCCAATTCGAGCAGAGGTTTTGATACTCAGTAAGCTGTCTTGGCTCATTTAGACTACAGAGTGAAGGACAATTACCAAGATTGCTCTGAGAATATCAAACTCCTTGGCCTTCATTTTAAGCTCATCAAAGAAATCTTCTAATTTGACTTTTGGGGAGTTGGTATCGTGGCTCTGGAACCACAGTTTTGAGTTCAAATCCCTGCTCTGCCACTTCTTGAGTGGGTCTCCTTGGTTACCTTAGCACATCTGAGCCTCAGCCTTCTCATCCATAAAGTGGGGTTGAGACTAGCTTGTGTAGCTGCAACCAGCACCCAGTGGTCACTTAACGTACAACCCCTTCAGCTCTGGGAGGCAGCAGCCTGTGCGGCAGGTCTGGGGGTGGCAGTGGAGTCCCACGCCTTGGCGGCACCGTGGGTTGGCACTGAAATGGCGTTGCAAGTAATCAAGTCATACCTTTTTGCCGATGGAGGGTTTTGCCTTCCATCTGTAACGAAGACAAGACCCATGAAGCGCAGCCAAGAGCAGCGCGGTAAAATGAGGTGCGCCTGTACAAGAAAGCTACGCCGGCATTTCAGTGGCCTCATTTTACCGCGCTGCTCTGGGCTGCAGAATCTGCTGTCTGTTAAAGGTGAGGACGTTTGCATCGCCTTGCCCTGCATCCTGTGTCCTTGGCTGGCGTGGTCTGAGTCTGATCGCCCCGAGCAGGCTGATGCAAACGAGCGCCTCAGCGAGTGGTGGTGACCTCCTGTCATTGGTTCAATGAGGTACAATGACCCAGGACCAAGAAACAGAAGCGAGGCTGCTCAGGCAGCCTAGTCCCCATGCTCGGAGCACTCGGCTGGCTGGGCTGCTCCGAATGGGCTCATGATGGAGCTGCTGCCTATTTGAATAAAGATGGTGTCGTCACAATCAAGGTCCTCAACTTGAAGCTAATCAAATGGATTAGCTCCCTGCTCCCAGCTTCCCTATTTCCACCCAGACACCAGTGAAAACCTCACAGGTAGTGGCTCAGTTCTGAATGACCTACCTGCCAGTAGGTCAGTAAATGTTCTCCCCTCCTTTACGCTTGATAGATTGAGGCAGACAGCCAGGCAGCAGGCCTGCAGAGCTTACCCCAGGCATTTATTGTTAGAAAGGGCAAACCTTACACTCAAATGGTTTTCACATGAACACGTCAAAAGGGAGCCGCCCTGGCCCCAGGTCCTTGGCTCCCTGCAGGGCAGGCTTGGCTGTGGGGCAGGTCCCCATCCCTCCTTCCATTCCCAACAGCAGCGGAAGCTGAAGTCCCTCCTGTCACCCGCCCGATGAAGGATGAAGAAGGCAAGTAGGACAGGCTCTGGAAGGCCGTCTGAGTGAGCGCCACCTATTCTGGAGGCATCCAGGGAAACAGGAAGAAGTCTTAACAGGCAAAGCACATTTCCCCAAAAAGGTGGGTGGAAGTGCAGGGACATTCCTTTGCTTCACAAGCCAAACAGCTGGTCTGGGGAACTGATGCTGCAGCAACCTCTGGGAGAGGCAGGAAGGGAGCTGGGCCCAGCTGTCCCCCGGACCCTCTGCTCCAGTGCGGGAGGCAGCTGGTCGAGCCAGGCGAGAGGGGCTCCTTCCCAGTCGCCTTGGGGTGGTGTCAGGGCCAGGCCCCAGGATGTCAGTCCTCAGTCACAGGGGGTGGAATGAGCTGCAGCTGGAAGTTCTCGTTCTGGAAGATGCTGTTGAAAGCAGGGCCACTCTGGGAGCCACTGAACGGCCGGTAGTTCTCGCTGCCACGGTTCTGGGACAGTTCTGTGAGGAGAGCCAGCTGCAAAGGAGGGGACACACATCAACCGGGCTGTGGGGGCAGAGGTCCTGTGGGGTGGTTGGATGTGGGATGGAGCGGGGGAGCCTGAGTCCCCTGCCTTGAACACACGAGCAACAGGGCTGTGCTGCGGGAAGAGGACACACACGGTTTAGATCCCAGCTCTGCATCATGTAAACAAGTAATGTGATTGGGCTGAGTTCACATCATCTTTTAGGACCTAACTTCCCCCCTTTGGTAAGAGTAGACTGGGTGCGTCCTGTAGGCACGTCAAACTGTGACTGTGATGATGGAAAGCTGGTTCGGAAGCTTCAGAAGCACTAGGTATGCCTCCGGCCTGCTCCTCACTGGTGCTGGAGCCTGCGGCCTCACCCTGGAGGGAGGGTCCCCACTCTGCTCACCTCACCCCACCCCCTCTGGGGCAGCTCTCTGGGCAAAGGGCCCTGCATTACGATCACTGGCTCCGACCACTCTCTTGTACCCCTAATAGAGCTTCAAACAGATGCCCAGCTGCTACTTCAGAGGAAACTCAGAGACATTCGACCTTCCAAGAATCCTCCCTGTTCCCAGCTTCCCTATTTCCACCAAGACACCAGTGACAACCTCACGGGTAGTGGCTCAGTTCTGAATGACCTACCTGCCAAGGACAGAGAGTGGCAGGAGGATAGGGTAATGTCAGCCCTTTGGGAAACCAGGCTCTGCCATGCAGAGGCGTCACCCCTTTTACCCCAAGGCCTCTGCAGAAGTAGGGAGCCCGCTGGCCTGGCCCTTGAGATGCCCTTGATGGGCATCCCCAGAGTGAGGTCCTTCCCCAGGAGAGGACAGCTGTGAGGCGCGAGCCACTGCAAGGTGACCCAGGCTGGAAGTCTGGGAGACTTGATAGCCCAGGTGGCACTGGTGAGTGCCTTTTAGGTGTCTGGCACGATGCTAGGTCTTTTATATGTGTACTATTTAACATTTTTTAAAAAAGTTTTAAGTACAGTTGATATACAATATTATTAGTCTTAGGTGTACAATAAGTGATTTGACATTTTTGTATCTTACAATGGGAATCACACCACTAATCCTAGTAATCTTCTGCCTCCCATGCAACCTTATTACAATGTGACTAACTATATTCTGCTTCATCACCCCCTCCCAACTGCTCCCTTCTGATAACCAACCCTTGGTCTCTGTTTCTACTCATCTATTTTTGGTTTTATTTTGTTTGCTAGTTATTTTATTATTTAGATTCCACAGATAAGTGAAATCACATAGCACTTGTCTTTATCTAATTTCACTTAGCATAATACCCTTTCGGTCCATCCATGTTGTTGCAAATAGTAAGACTTCACTATTTTTTTTTTTTTTTTATTGCCTGATATTGCATTGTATATTTCACTTCTTCATTATTTGTTCATCTACTGATAGACAGGTTGCTTCCATATCTTGGCTATTGTAAATAAGGCTGCAATGAACGTAGGTGTGCATATAGCTTTTGAATTAGTATTTTCATTTTCTTTGATAAATACATGAAGTAAAATTTTGGGGTCATATGGTAGTTCTATTTTTAGTTTTTTTTGAGGAACCTCCATACTGTTTTCCATAGTGACTACACCAATTTGCATTCCCACCAACAGTGCACAGGGTTTCCTTTTCTTCACATCCTCGCTAACACGCGATGTTGCTGACTTTTTGATGAAAGCCATTCTGACAGGTGTGAGGTGGTATCTCATTGTGGTTTTGATTTGCATTCCCTGATGATTAGTAATGTTGAGCATTTTTCCATGTCTGTTGGCCATCTGTATGTCTTCTCTGGAGAAATGTCTTTTCATGTCCTCTGTTTATTTGAGAAAGATAGGTATGAATTCTCCTTTAAATGTTTGGTAGATTTCACCTATGAAGGAAGCCATCTGGTCCGAGGCTTTAGTTTGTTGGGAGTTTTTTGATTACTGCTTTTGGAAGGTAGTATGTTCCTAGAATTTATTAATTTCTTCTAGATTGTGCAATTTGTTGTCATATAATTGTTCATTATATTCTTTAATGATCCTTTGTGTTTGTGTGTCAGTTCTAAGTTCTCTTTTATTTGACTTTATATATTTGTCTTTTTTGCTTGATGAGTCTTGTTAGAAGCTTGTCAATTCTTTTAGTATATTTTTAAAAGAACCAGCTCTTGATTTCATTAATCTTTTCTATTTTCTATTTAATTTATTTCCACTCTATCTTTATTATTTCCTTCTTTCTACTTCTGGTTTTCCCCCCCTTTTTCTAGTTTCTTTAGGTGTAGATTTAGATGGTTAATTTGGGATTTTCTCCTGCTTATTGAGGCAGGCCTATAACTATAAACTTTCCTCTTATCACTGTTTGCTATACAGTTATGTTTTCATTTTCATTTGTCTCCAGGTAGTTTTTGATTCCTCTCTGAGCCACCGGTTATTCAGAGGCATGTTGTTTAATCTCCACATATTTGTGTGTGTGTGTGTGTGTGTGTGTGTATGTGTGTTTCCATTTTTTCCCCCCTGTAGTTGGTTTCGAATTTCATGTCATTATGGTCAGAAAATATGTTTTGATATAATTTCAACCTTCTTGAATTTATTGAGGCCTGTTTTGTGGCCTAGTATGTGATCTGTCCTGGGAAATGTTCTATGTGCATTTGTGAAAAAATGTGTAATCTACAGATTTTGGATAAAATGCTCTATAAATATCTATCAAGTCATACAGGTTCAATGTGGCATTCAAAGCCATTATTTCTTATTAATTTTCTGTCTGGGCGATCAATCCATTGAGGTCAGTGGAGTATTAAATAAAGTCCCCCATTATTTCTGTTAACTTCTGCCTTTATGTCCATTAACGATTGATTTTTTATACCTGGGTGTTACTATGTTGAGTGCATAGATATTTACCTCTTCTGAGATTGACTGCCTTTAAAATTACTGAAGTCTGTTTTGTCTGATGTAACTATTGCTATATCCCAGCTTTCTTTTTATTTCCATTTGAATATCTTTTATTTACTTTTTATCTCTTCGTGTACCTTGCCATCTAAAATGAGTCTTTTGTTTGCAGCATATAAACAGGACACGGGGTTTGGTTTTGTTTTGTTTTGATCCATTTAGCTACTTCTATGTCTTTTGTTTGGAGTGTTTACTCCATTTATAGTTAGAGTAATTATTAAAAGGTATGTGCTTATCGCCATTTTGCTCATTGTTTTTGGTAGTTTTTGGGTGTTCTTTTTATTTTTTCTTTTGATTTTTCCATTTTGATTTATAGATTTTCTTCAGTGTTTTGATTGGATTCCTTGGTCTTCAATTTCTTGTGTATTTTTGGTTTACCAGGAGGTATATAATCCATAACCATAGCAAATCTATTTTAAGCTGATGGGTGTTTGAATTCAATTGAGTTCTGAAAGCACATTATTTCTCCCCTTCTACTGTTTTGATAATCATGTTTTATACCTTTTTGTTTTGTGTATCCTCATATTAATTGCAGTTACTAATTTTTCTATTTTCTTTTAACCTTCATATTAGCTTTTTAAAATGGTTGATTCACTGTCATTATTGTATTTTTGTCTTTAGCAGTGAGATATTTTCCCCCTGTATTTTCTTATTTTCGGTTATGACCTTTTCTTTTCTGCATAAGGACCCTTTAACATTTCTTATAAGGCCAGTTTAGTGGTAGTGAGCTCCTGTAGTGTTCACTTGTCTGGAAGACTCTCTCTCTCCTTCCATTCTAAATGATAATCCTGCTGTATATATGCAGCGTTCTAGATTGTACATTCCCTTCTTTGGGTACTTTAAATACCTCCCACCACTCCCTTCTGGCCAATAAGGTTGCTTCTGAGAAATCAGCTGACAGACTTCTGGGGTTTCCCTTGTATGAGGCTTGAATTTTCATTCTTACGGCCTTTAAGATTGTCTTTTTAAACTTTAAAAAAATCCTCACTCAAGGATATATTTATTGATTTGAGAGAGAGAGAGAGAGAGAGAGAGAAAGAGAGAGAGAGAGAGAGAGAGAGAGAGAGAGAGAGAGAGAGAGAGAGAAACATTGATCAGTTACCCCTGTCCTGTACCTGACCAGGGATCAAACCTGCAACCTAGGTATGTGCCCCAACTGGGAATTGAACCCACAACATTTTGATGTATGGACAGTGCTCCAACCAAATGAGCCTTCCAGCCAGGGCTATTCTTTACTTTTGCCATTTTAATCCAATATGCCTTGGTGTGGGTCTCTTTGGGTTCATTGCATTGGCAACCCTGTGTGTGGATGCCTGTTTCTTTCTACAGATTAGGAAAGTTTTCAGACATTATTCAGACACTCTTTCTGCCCCTTGCTCTCCCTTTTCCTTCTGGAATTCCTATAATGCAAATGTCAGGACGCTAATGTTATCCTATAGATCTCTTACACTATCTTCATTTTAACAATCTTTTTTTTTTCACTTTGCTTTTTTTTTTGGGGGGGAGGGGGGGCAGGTGATTTCTACTATTCTATCTTCCAGGTCACCAATCTATTCATTAACTGTATTAACTAATCTGTTGTCGATTCTTTCTAATGTGTCCTTCATTTCAGTTATTGTATGCTTATTTCTATATATGTTCTTGTTTTAAAAGATTTTATTTATTAACTTTAGAGAGAGGGGTAGGGAGAGAGGAAGAAAGGCATCAGTGTATGGTTGCCTTTCACCTGCCTCCAGCTAAGGACCTGGCTAGAGGCCTGGCTTGCAACCTGGTTATGTGCCCTGGCTGGGGAATCGAACCAGCAACCTTTGGATTTGCAGGCTGGCGCCTTATCCACTGTGCCACCAGTCAGGGCTATGTATGCTTATTTCTGATTGGTTCTTTATTGCATTTTCTACCTTTTTGTTGAAGTGCTTTCTGAATTCCTCTACTGTACTCAAGTTTGTTAAGCATCCTCATGATAGTTTCTTTGAATTCTTCATCAGGAAAATTACTTATTTCCTTTGTCTTATGGTTTTTCTCTGGCGTTTCTTCTTCTTCCTTCATTTGAGCACATTCTTCTTTCTCTCCATTTTGTTTGACTTTCTGTGTTTGTTCCTATGAGTTACATTGGATAACTGTCCCTCTCAGTCATGAAAGAGTGATCCGTAGAAGGTACTGAATAGTCTGGCAGGCTAGTTGTAGTCAGGGTGGGCATGTGCCATACCTGATGTGTCACCTGACCTGAAGGAGCAGATTAGAGGGGGCAGGGGGTTCTTCCCTGCCCTTCTAATCTGGGTGGGGCTGCCTAATTTGGGCAAGGCTATAAGGTGTGCTCTTACTGCGCCCTGTGGCTTTGCGATCACAGCAGGGCTTTGCATGAGCACCCAATTCACCCTGCACGGGGCAGCCCTGTATGTGGGCACCACAATGTTCTGCTGGCTCCACATTTTCTTTGGGTGGGGTGGCCTCATGTGCATGTGCAACAGTGTCCCCCTAGCTCCACACCCTTCCTCTGGACAGGGCAGTCTGTGTGCAAGTACTGCAGTGTTTGGCTAGCTTTACACTCTAGGAGGGGCAGCACCACATGAGCACATAGTAGTGCCCCGATACCTCCACTCTTCCCCCCAACAGGGTAGCCCAGCGTGCGGGCACCACAGTGTTTTGTGAGCTCTGCATCCTCTTCAGGGGGGGAAGCCCCTTGTGTGCGCAGCCCAGTGGGTGCATAAGGCAGCACAGTGATGTACCTGCTGGATCAATACCCAAGGGTAAGGGCCCCTTGTGTGCATGCTGTGATGCCTGCTTGTTTCTGCTCAATCCAGCTCCAGGAGTGGTGGCTGGGAATGTGCCAAAGTGCCCTGCAAGTCAGTCCTAGAACCTGGATGCAGCTCCTGCCTGCTCTGCAGGTTCAACGGAAACATGAACAAGGGTACACACTGGTTCCTCCAGGCCTGGGTTGTTCCATCAGCTCCTGGTTCCCTGACCTTCTCTACGGGGTCGCTCTTTCTGGCTTGTTGTGCAGAAGCTATTCAGTTGGCTCGCGGTTGTCTCCCAGGAGGAACTGCTCTAAATACAGGTGGACACTCAATGTGTTCTTGGGAGGGAGCGAGCTCAGCCTCCACCTGTACTGCCGTCTTGGACCTGCTTCACATGTGTTATTTCTAATCCTCTACAGCAACCCTCCAGGTATAAAATCCAGAGTCTTGAGAAGTTAAGTAACTTGCCCTGAGTCACCCAGAGGGGGCTGGTGGTATGGGATTCAATCTTAGGTCCACGTGGCCACTTGTGCCCAGCGGAGCCTCCCACAGTTCCGCCTTCCCTAGAGATAATGTCTGTCATCTGCCAGGAACCCTGTCTTCTAGCTGACCTCTGGCAAGGGGTTCTTCCTTCACCCAGGCAATGTTGGCACAGGTTCGTGTGTGTCCATTTGTCACTTTTGTTAATTCACTACCAAAGGCTGTGGCAACTGGGAAGACATCTTAAGGCCTCTAAGTTCAAAGCGCCAATTTACCTAAAATAATCCATCCTTAGCTCCTGGCTCAGAGACATGGCAGGGCCCAATTCACAACCCTGGCCCTGACTGCACGTTACGTAGCTGGCCAAGGACAGACAGGAGGTACACTTCCTTACGCTGTCCTGACAGGACTTTACTGCCACTGGGGAGGTCACAGAGAGACATCCCTTGCTGTACTTGAACTCCACCTTATATGACTTCCCATTTTTTGTAACTAAGCTGCGCATCAGCCTGTGAAGTTCTCCACAAGAACTATGACATACAAGTCAGATCAGGCAACAGATGCTACATAAGCTCCAAGTACTTTCATATTCAGACACTGTGAAGTAGAAAGATCAACTACAGACAATATTTTCTATTTCCCAGGGAAGAGATATTTTTATGTCATGTTGGAACTTAGTGATCTGGAAACGCTGAGTTCTGAGTAACGGCTGCCCAGTCTGAAGCAGCAGAACTCCCTCAGATGGCCCAGAAACCCGACCAGGGGGACAGAGCTTGGATGAAGCTAAGGAAGGACAGAGGTAATGCCAGTTCAATGACACTGCTGGGCCACCTTCAGGGTCCCCTGGAGAAGTCTCCTGGAACAAAAACCTCAGCCCAGACCACCTCTCAAAGAGGGAACACCATTTTTACTCTGGGCTTCTGTGCAACCTAGCAGGTGTCTGCCTAAGAATGGGGAGTGGGAGAAGGGGATCCAGGCTCAGAAGCAGCACCTGGGCAGCCTGTGCCAGCTCAAGACAAGTTCAGGAACAAGTCAGGCCCAGCTGGGATTAGGTGTGACGTGAGGATTGGACTCCACCTTCAGGTGATGGGGTAGGTAACAAACATGACGCTGAGTTTGGGAAGAGGACCCCAGCAGTAGCATGAAGAAGGGACAGAAGGCCTGCAGTGGCCTCCGTGAGTAACAGTTTGGAGGGAGAGGGGAGAAATACACAGGAGGTGAAGAGCAGAGGCCTAGAGATCTCTCCAGTAAGTGGATGGAATGGGAAAGATAAGCACAGGGTGCTGCGAGGTTTCTGCTCTTGGTAAATGGATGCGAGAAGGCACCACCCACAGAAAGGCACTAGGGCAAGAAGGACCAACCAAGAACGTTACTGACCACACATCTGAAGTGCTTGTGCCCAGACTGATGTTATGGCTGCCAGTGGCACTCCAAACCTCTGCTCTTCTTCTACAGTTATTGGGCAGCAGTGGCTTTGGCTGATGGCCTTCTGGAATAAAGACCAGTCTTCCCAGTCTGTGTTATAGTTAGGTATGGCCACGGTCTAAGTTCTGGACAACAGGTCATGAGAAGGAGAAATTTGGAGAGAGGTTTATGGAAGGTGTTCTGGGCTGCCTGCATTTACACTTCTCTCTGGGTTCAGCCACTGTAACTTGGCAAATTCAAACAATGCAGGTGTTCTGTAGGGTCTGAGGCTTTGGGCAGACCTGGCAGTCATCAGTATAAAGAAAGGCCTCCCAGATGAATGCTTGGGACACACAGATGCCCTTCTGTGTCCTCACAGCCCATAGTAAATAGGGACAGATATTCTTCTACTGCCTTTGTATCCTTTGCCAAATTCTGATTGCTCCCTGGGGCCAGGGCTCCACATGGCCTCTGCATTTGGAAATGCAGAGGATACTGCATTTCCAAAATAGTAATTATAAGTAAGGGAATAAAAACTTAAACAACCACACAAACGTTACCCTGGAACTTCCTCGGTAGAGACGACAAAGCTGATCAAATGCTTGGATTTGCTGTGGATCCAGAAGAGGTTCTGAAGTGGCCTGGGAAGTAAAACACAGTAAGATTAGTAACACCCATGGGCAGCCTCTGAGCTTGGCCAATGGTGAAACAGGATGTGCTGCTTCCTTCATTCCTCTGAAGAAAATTCATGCTACCCGCATTAGTGAGAAGTATTTTACCGAGCATTAATTAGAAACGGACTTGTCCCTCTTAGGTGCCAGCCCCCAAGCTGACCTTTCTACGAATCCTTTCCCCAGTGTGGTCTCTAATTTCCTGTACTGATCAGCTTCTTTTTGGGCTTCTTGATTCCTCTTTGCCTTTACTCTGCAGAGAAATTTAGCTCCATCCAGCCTTGCCTTCCTGTATCCATCACTGAGTGTACTTAGCAAAGATAGCCCTTCTTTTGCTGGTGGTGGGGGATCATTTTACAGGAAAAACCATGTCATTTCCGTCTCAATATAAAGTTGGTAGCCACCTATGGGGTTGCAAGCTTGGACTACTACTTTTTAGAAGAGGTGGATTCTAACATCTCGATAGCGATGCTGTGGTGGGACATGCCAATACTGTGATTCTACTCTTGGTGGACCTGATCCAAGTCATACCTACAGAGAAGAAGTGGGATCCTGTGGGATGCAGCTAGAGGCTCAGGAGTCAGAAGTAAATTGGAATACCAGTTCTGAACTATCCTGCTGTATGACCTTAGGCAAGTCACTTCTCGAAGCCTCAGTTCCCTTGCCTATCGGTGAGAGAGGATAATGCTTGCTTTATGAGGTTACTGAATCTTACATTACATGAGATCCATACTTAAAATGTCTTTAACTTTCCTGGTACCTCACAGGGCTTGGCAGATGCTAGCTTATTTCTACATTTAGAGATCCCTTAGTTAAATGCTGATTTTAGAAGTGTTTTTACATTTCGGTATAAAACTAGTAAAAAGATGTTTTCCTTTACCGTGTATTTACTGTGAACACTTTTGGCATGAAGAAAAAGCATTACTAAAGAACTAATGTATCTGCCCTGGCTGGTGGCACAGTGGATAAGGCGCCAGCCTGCAAACCCAAAGGTTGCTGGTTCGATTCCCCAGCCAGGGCACGTAAGCAGGTTGCAAGCCAGGTCTCCAGCCAGGTCCATGGCTGGAGGCAGGTGAAACATACATTGATGTCTCTCTCCCTCTCTGCCTCTTTCACTTCCCCCCTCCCTGAAAATAATAAGTAAAATCTTAAAAAACAACAACAACAACAACAACAACAACAACAAAAAAAAACCAAAATCTAATGTATCTGAGGGAGAAGGGTTTCAATGAGAAAGGGCCTTGGTGTTGACATGAGTGCCACTCTATGCAAAAGTACTGTCATATCTATATTTTATCCCCAAGAAGGTTCTGAACTTAAAAAAAAAAAAAAAAAAAAGAAAACATTAAATAAGTCATATCCCAGATAGGAAAAATCTAAAGGAGTTCACACCACTAAACCATTATTACAAGAAATGTTAAAGGAGCTTCTTTAAGAAGAAAAGATCAATAATATGAATAAGAAAATATAAGAAAGAAAGAAATTCCCATTGACAAATGCAAACAGTAAAAGCAGTAAATCAACTAACATTAAAGCTACTACAAAGGTTAAAAGGCAAAACTAGGAAAATTACATGGAATTACAGCAATAAATTAAGAGATACACATAAACACACAAAAAGTATAAAAGAATGACAAAAATATAAATGAGGAGGGGTTGAGTAAAAATTGTAGTGATTTTAAAATGTGTTTGAACTTAAGTGACCACCAATTTAAGACTATGTAAACATAGCATTGTACATATGAAGCACAAGGTAACCACAAAACAAAAATTGATAAGAAATAGACAAGAAATAAAGAGAAAAGAACCCAAGCATAGCAGTATAAAAAGTCCTCAACATATAAGAGGGAAGAGTAAAGAACAGAAAAGAACTACAAAAACAGAAGAGAGCTACAAAAACAATCAGCAATCACTAAAATGGCAATAACTACATACCTATCAATAATTACTTTAATTGTAAATGTACTAAATGCTCATATCAAAAGACATAGGGGCCCTGGCTGGTGGCACAGTGGATAAGGTGCTGGCCTGTAAACCCGAAGTTCACAGGTTTGATTCCCAGCCAGGGCACATAACCAGGTTGCAAGCCAGGTCTCCAGCCAGCTCTGTAACTGGAGGCAGGTGAAAGGCAACCATACATTGATGTTTCTCTCCCTCTCTACCTCTCTCCCTTCCCCTCTAAAAGTGATGAATAAAATCTGGAAAAAAAAAAAAGGGAAGCTAGATGGGTTAAAAAAAAACAGGACCCTCACATAGGCAATCTTCAAGAGACCTAATTCAAATGGAGTATACACAGACTGAAAGTAAAGGGATGAGAAAAAGGTATTTCATGCAAATGGAAATAGCAAAACAGCTGGGGTAGCAATACTTATTTAAGATAACATGGACTATAAAACAAAGGTAACAAGATACAAAGAGCATTTCATAATGATAAAGGATCAATCCAACAAGAGTATGTAACTCTTGTAATCATTTGTGCATCCAACGTAGGAGCACCTAGACATGTATTAATGGACATAGAGGGGGAAATGGACAATAATGCAATAACAGCAGGGACTTTAACACTCCATTAACATCAATGGGTAGATCATCCAGATGGAAAATAAAAAAGGAAATAGTGGCCCTAAATGACACATTAGGCTGAATAGCCATAATTGATAATTTTACAACATTTCACCCCAAAACAGCAGAAAACATTCCTTTCAAGTGCACATGGAATATTTTCCAAGATATGTGGGAAAATGTTAGGCTACAAAACAAGTCTCAATAAATTTAAGAAGACTGCAATTGTATCAAGCAACTTTTCTGAACACAATTATATGGACTAGAAATCAGTTATAAGAAGACTGCAATTGTATCAAGCAACTTTTCTGAACACAATTATATGGACTAGAAATCAGTTATAAGAAGACAACTGAAAAATACAGAAACATATGGAGATTAAATAACATGTTACTAAGAAATGAACAGGCTGTCAATGAGATAAGGAAATCAAAAGATATCTTGATACAAAAGAAATGAAAAATGATCCCATATCCATGGGACATGGACAAAGCAGCTCTAAGAGGAAGATGCATAGCAATACAAGCCTACCTCAAAGAACAAGAAAAATTTCAAATGAACTATCTAACCTTAGAGCAAAAGGAACTAGAAAAAGAACAAAGCTCAAGGCAAGTAGAAGAAAGGAAATAATAAAGATCACAGCAGAAATTAACAAAACAGTATCTAAAGAAAAGATTAAACCAAAAGCTGGTTCACTGAACAAATAAACAAAATCATAAACCTTTAGTCAGAATTATCAGAAAAAAGAGAGAGGACCCAAATAACATAAGAAATGAGAGAGAAGAAATAAAAACCAACACTGCAAAAATACAAAGAAAATACTACGAATAATTTTATGCCAGCAAATTGGACAATCTGGAAGAAACAAAATCTGAACAGATAATTGCTAATGAAATTGAATCAGAAATCAAAAAACTCCCAATAAACAAAAATTCTGGACCAGATACCTCACAAATAAATTTTACCCAGTTTTCAAAGAATTGACATCTATCCATATCAAATTATTCCAAAAATTGAAGAGAAGGAAGGCTCCCAAACTCATTTTGAGGCCAGCATTATCCTATTACCAAAACCAGATAAAGAAACTACAAAGAAACAAAATATAGGCCAATATACTTGATGAAAATAGATATATAGAAAAATTCACAACATAATATTAGAAAAGTGATTTAGCAATATATTAAAAAGGTCATTCAACTCGTTTAATTTGGGTTTATTTTTGGGATCCAAGGTTGGTTCAATATCCGCAAAACAATTATGTGATACACCACATAAATAAAATGAAGAATAAAAATCTATCATATCAACAGATGCAAAGAAAGAATTTGACAAATCCAATATCCATTTTTAATAAAAATTGAGCAGTGGGGATAGAGGGAACATACCTCAACATAATAAAAGCAATATGTGACAAACTCACAGCTAACATCATATTCAATGGTGAAAAACTGGAAGCTTTTTCTTTTTTATTGATTACTGTTGTATTACAATTGTTTCATTTATTCCCACATTGCTCCCCCCTCTCCTGCAATCAATCCCCTCCTCCTTGTTCATGTCCCTGGATCTTTCACATTAGCTCCTTATCTAAACTCTACCCTTCTCTCCCCTCCTCTCTTCCTTCCTCCTTCCCACTCTGCTCTGGTCACAGTCAATATGCTCCTTCCCCCACGCCCCCCCCCCCCCATGTCTCTGGTTTCTTTCTGCTTGTCTGTTTGTTTATTCATTAGTCTCCTGTATTAGGTGAGATCATATGGTATTTGCTTTTTGTCGCCTGACTTATTTCACTAAGCATAGTACTCTCCATTTCCAACCATACTGTTGCAAAAGGTAGGAGTTCCTTCTTTCCTTCTGCTGTGTAGTATTCCATTGTGTAAATGTACCAAAGTTTTTTTGATTCAGTCATCCACTGATGGGCACTTAGGCTGTTCCAGTATCTTGCTATTGTGAATAGTGCTACTATGAACCTAGAGGTGCATAGGTTCTTCTGAATTGGCGTTTTAGGGTTCTTTGGGTATAGACTTAGCAGTGGGATCACTGGGTCAAAAGGCAGTTCCATTTTCAGTTTTTTGAGGAAATTCCATACTGTTTTCCATAGTGGCTGCACCAGTATGCATTCTCACAAAAAGTGCACCAGGATTGCCTTTTTTCCACATCCTTACCAGCACTTGTTGTTTGTTGATTTGTTAATGATGGCCACTCTCACAGGTGTGAGGTGGTATCTCATTGTGGTTTTAATTTGCATCTCTGGTGGCTAGTGACGTTGGGCATTCTTTCATATGTCTTTGGGCCCTTTGTATGTCCTCTTTAGAGAAGTGTCTGTTTAGGTCCTTTGCCCATTTTTTAATTGGGTTGTCCTTCTTCCTGGTATTGAGTTGTATAAGAGATCAACTCACATTTGCCAGAATGGTTCTCATTGATAAATCAATTTACAAGTGCTGGCAAGGATGTGGAGAAAAGGGACCTCCTGTACACTGTTGGTGGGATTGTAAACTGGTACCACTATGGAAAATAGTATGAAGGTTCATCAAAAAATTAGAAACACTACCGTGTGGACCAGAAATTCCACTTTGGGGTATTGATCCAAGGAAAATGAACACTGATTAAAAAAGATAATTGCACCTCTATGTTAACTGCAGCATTATTTACAATAGCCATGATATGAAAGCAACCTGTGTCCATCAGTGGATCAAATGGATAAGGAAGACTATGCAATATTATGCAGCCAAAAAAAAGAATGAAATCTTATCATTTGTGACAACATGGTTGGACCTAGAGGGTATTATGCTAAGTGAGATAAGTCAGGCAGAGAAAGACAAAAACCGTATGACTTCACTTATATGTGGAATATAAAAAAACCAAACGAAACCAATAAACCAACAGAAACAAACTCAAAGATACTGAACACAAACTGATAGTCACCAAATGGAAGTTGGTTGGTGGGGTGGAACAAAAAGATGAAGGGACTGAGGAATACAGATTGGCATTTACAAAATAGTTATGGGGATACAAAGCACAGCACAGGAAATACAGTCAATAATGTTGTAATAACTGTGTGTGGTGTCAGGTGGGTACTAGGCTCATCAGGAGGATCACTTCATAAATTATCTAAATGTCTAACCACTAGGCTGTGCATTTGAGACTAATAGAAAATAATACTGAATATCAACAGTAATTGAAAAAAAAAACCCCACTAATGTAGGAGAGTTTTCCCATATGTAGTAAAACCAAAAAGCAATAAAAAAAGAGGTTATGTAAATTTACTATGTCTTCCAGGGAGGACTTTGCTGTTTTTCCTCAAAGTTTTCACTGCCTCTAGGGGAATAACCTACAAAGAGCTGAGAGAATGGAAACCAGTCAGTGTGAAATGATTTTACAGCTTCACTGCCTGCTTTTGAGATCCAGAAAGCAGCTGTCAGTGAGGAGGCTGACCTCTCAGGAGCTTTGGAAGCCCCAGAGTGGTGCCCCGAAGATGTCAAGGCTCTGGAGACCAGCTCAGGGCACGGTTGCCTTAGTTCTTCTTGATGCTCTCGGTGACGTGGGGATGGCTGAATATGGGGATGGCAAGGGCTGAATGACCCAGAATGGCAGCCGAAAGAGAAAGGGACTGGGACCCTGGGCCTTGCTGTCCACCCTGTTAGACTCACATCGCTGGATCTGCCAGATCCACAGAGAACTGTTCTCTAATCTGAAAGTTTAAAGTTGTGTTGACACTTAAAAATATTATTTTTCTCAGTATAATTTTGTGGGAAACATGGTCATATTCTTGGAGGGAAAATGTGGGGAGTATCACATTTCTGAGAGACAGTAAAACACTCAGGAGAGATTAAAGCTAAAGATGATCTGAAGGTTTGTGAAATACTACAAACCCAGTTCAAACAAAGCAAAAAGACAGAAAAATATAATTACCTTCGAGAACCTTAACAATGGAAAACATGGTCTCACCCTCTGGTTTTCCTGATCCCTCTAGTACTCCTGGCACCAACGAGGGAGTGGGTGGGCTAAGGACAAGGACACTACATGACTTTCACTAGCCATTCAAACCTCAGCTGTGGGGCCAGCCACCCCTATAGTCCACACAACAGGGGACCAGCTGTCCTGATCTAGACTTTTCTTATCCCTGATTGCTCTGTGATAAGGTTTAATATGGAAGCCCAAATGGAAACAAGTCAGGAATACATCAAATAAGGCACTAGGGCTGGGGTGGGCAAGGCAGGCTAATTATAAAGGTTGTAAAGGCCAAGTTAGCAAATGATAAAGCAGCAAGAGCAAGAAATGGTCTCCTAATGGAGGTACTTTACTTTTGTAAATAGCCCTTTGCCCTGAAGGGATATTGTAAGAAAAAAAATATCTCATGAAATGAATGATTATACTTACAAAAATGTTAAGATGGTACAGGCCATGAATGCTGATTCACTAAAAATTCCCATCAGATCCTGCACCAAGAAAAGCTGTATTGGATACTACAGACAGGCAATTTTCAACTGTTGTGTCAAAGGACTTTTTAAAACATGCCACACCTGACTACTTGGTCAGAGGCACTGACCTCTTTTTCTTTAGATTGTCAAAGAAGAAAAGGACAACAGCCAACATAAAAATATCTGGTGCAAATGCATCAAAATTATACCCTTTTTGTCAGATTGGCAAAAAGTGTATTTTTTGATGTGCTGCAGAATTTCAGTAATTTGTATGAGCCATGAGATGAAAAAATTGAAAATCACTGCTGTAGATTTGTTACTCATTGTGCTTTCTTTTTTTGCCTGTATCACTAGGTAACTCGGGGCTAAATGACTGACTACATCGAACTAGCAACTGCTCAGGACTTGGTGGCAAACATTTATGTGTGCTATTGTAATCCAGTTTTATATTATTTTCCACAGACATACAGTTTTTTGTTTGTTAAATCACGGGGGAAAGTGAAGGCTGTGTTAGTTCATAAATAGAAAATGCCACTGTTAAAAATAGAATCCCACTTTCATCCCCCCAGGAAATACAGACGCAGCAAACTCCAGCCCCTGGGAGTTTGCTCACTGAGGCAGAAAGCACAGAAGCCTCAATGATGGTCCAACATCCATGTTTGCTGATCCAGATACTCTCAAACTATAACATGTGTAAGAATCACTGGGAGGTCTTGTCAAATGAGGATTCTGGTTAGTAGGTCTGGAGCAGGGTCTGAGCTTCGGAGATTCCAACATGGTGCTAACTGAACTGCTAGAGCAGCAGGGGTTGGCTGGAGTCTTCCTCATCCTTACTAAGCCCTAACGGTAAGAGGACACACAAGGGCTATGAGTATTTTGCCTGCTCCTGATTCACTTGTACCAAATGAACCAACTACTCAGCACTTCTTTTTTTCTAAGTTGCCTCAGTTAGGTGTGTTGCTTTCAACATTCATGGAGTCCACATGCATCTTAGCAGATGTATGAAAATTAAATAAGAATGTTTCTGCCACATGGTTCTTTGTGAATCTTACTGAATTGTGAGTCCTGTGCCTACTTTACTAAAGAAGTAAACAGGATTATATAAAGGAAGAAAAGGCTAAGAGACCTGGCCAATGTGAGTAAAAAATCTGCAATCAATGAAGCATCGCAACTGGAGCCTCTACCTTACAAACCCTGGGAGAAAACCTAGGGTAACAAACAAACTAGTAAGGGTGCATGGACACAGATACACACACACATAGTTTCAAACATGATGTGCCTAGGTAGGTGTACAGGGATGGCTACCATAATCTTATTCCTCTAGGTCCTTAAACTCCTTGGAGGTATCAAGAGAAGGGGTTTCCAACAAGGCATCCTTCAGAAATTGAAAAGTGTGGTGGTTCCATGCATGTGAAATAACTGGAGGTGGCCTATCCTTTTCTGTAACACAAGCCATCATCCCGAGCAACCAGACGCTGAACTAAGGAGCCACTGCCGGCAGCCCTGGTGCTTCTGGAAGCAGCCACTGCGGGATGGGGGGTGGGGTCCTGCTCTTGGCCAGGCCCCAATGTCTCTGGTAACGTGGCTGACACAAGTCATCTGAAACGGGAGAGCTGTTTGTAGACATACCTGGGATCTAGTAGATGCTAACCTGTCTTAAAAGTCCTTCTTGGAATAAGAGTAGGTTGTTTTTAAAGGAAGCGTACAGGGAATAACCAATAAATCATCAAGTGAGCATGTCTGTATTGTCCATGGTTCTGTGGGCTCGGAAAGCGAGCTGGGATGGGCGTGGGGGGAGGGCCCGCGCCCTGGGAAGGCGGCGGAGCACGAGGGCCTGCCGAGCTGGTACATGTCCTGTGAGGCGCCTGGCCCGTCACCCCCAGGCATCGTGAACTGGGATCCAGTTCCGTGCTTAACGAGGATTTCCAGGGTCCCTGAAGTATTAGGCCTGGGGTACAAATGTGAATAACTCAAGAGGAGTTTAATGTCTCATGGATTCTGGGACATGCAAACTCCACAAAAAGATTGCACCTTCTTCAGCGTTGACGATCAAAGCTTGAGAGGTTACTGAGTGTAACAACGCTCTCTTGCATATTTGCCAAGGTGGGCCTCGTTTCACACGTGCTCTCACGTCATCTCCACACAACATCAACATGCTCCTGAAGATACAGCGTTTGGGTCCTGATCACACTTGCAGATGACGAGGCTGGGAGCCTCAGCCCCGCCCCGTCTGTGGCTCGGCTTCCACAGGACCCGTGTGACTGTGCTGCTGCACTTGCTGTACACAATGAGCTGTTTTCTGTCTCCTCTGTTAGGCCGCACAACTTGGAACGTGTACATATTCCTCTTTCCGTTCCTGCAGCAAAAGTTCAGCAGGCATTTGCTGAGTAACGCCACACCCTGTCCATTTTAGGTGTAAGAGCCAGCAGCCCCTTGCTCTCCTGTCCAGTGTGAAATCACTGACCTTCATCTTCCTACTTTCGAGAACCTAGATTATGTAAAAGGTTCTTTGTGATTTGTGGCATGTTTGTCCTCTATCTCTGTGAAGGTATCTGTTTTATTTTATTTCATTCACTGTTGGGGAAGGATTATTTTTAATATATCAGAAAACCTACCAAAAGAGTGGGGACTTGTTAAAAGCCTCTTTCTATTGTTGCACTTCCTAGAGCGCAGCCCTCCACTCAGGGGTGCTGGGAGGGTGGGGGTGCTTCCCAGGGGCCCAGGACACTGCAGGTGGGTCAGAGCAGGTGTTCTAGCACAGGGTTCCCAACCTCTGGGCAGCGGACTGGTACCATTCCCAGCCTGTTAGGAACCAGGCCACACAGCAGGAGGTGAGTTTAAATAGATTGCTCTTGAATTATCCTAAAACCATCCCTCCCACACCATCTGTGGAAAAACTGTCTTCCACAAAACTGGTTCCTGGTGCCCAAAAGGTTGGGGACCACTACTCTAGCGTGCATTGGCTCAAACCCAATCCCTGGTGTCGCCTGTCACCTGAACTACACTCTTAGGCAAGTAACCTACTGTCTCTCAGCTAGGTGGGTTTTCTGTGTTCGTACCATGGGGATAATGATACTAACTGCTGCAGGAAGTGGCTGAGAAGTCTGAGAAGGTAATGCAGGTGAGGAGGTAAAGTGCAGCATGCCGTGAGGTCTTAAGTGTCCCTAACTGGAAGGCACCAGAGGGTCTCGCAGGCACTGCACACAGAGCCAGTCTGCTGGGATCCTGGTCACAGGCACTTCATCCTACTGTGGCCCCCGGAATGGAAAATGAAGAGACATCAGAGTGAGTGCTGACAAAATTGGCAAATCTGGCAGTGAAAGGGATGGGTGGATGCAGGAGAGAGAATGGGGAGTGGACAGAAGCTTCATGAGAAGGAGGGCAGAACAGACCCCTTGCCCGTTTCCCTCACTGGCCAGCACCCAGCACTGTGCACAAGCAACTGTGAAATGACGATCTGTGGTCAAGTGGAGGGGGTATGGGAAGGGCGAGCAAGCAGCCTGTTGGCTCCTTACGCGTTCACTGGTCTGTTCAGAAACCCTCTGCAATGCAGTAAGAGCGCAGGGCCTGGCTTCACAAGACAGGTTCCCCTGGGATCTGCAGCAATGAGCTGAGTGGTTCTGGCCAGTTATTCAGCTTCTCTCCGTGTCAGTGTCTTTATCTGTAATGCCTACTTTGCAGAACGCGTGTGAGGATTAGAGAGACTGCATGGGCCTGGCGCTATGTGATGCTCGATAAACTGCAGGCGGCGGTTGCTGGATTATGGCACGTGCTATCTACTCTCCCCGTGGAAAGAACAGTGGGCTGAGAAATCAGAAAACCCAGCTCGGGCCCTGTCACAGCTCTGTGTACGGCCTGAGCATCACTTGGCTCCTCAGTCTATGTTCTGATTTACCAAAGGACAATGCTGTCGTGGACCATACTCAGATGTGGGCACCATGAGATGATAGGCAATTTTTTTAGCACATGAAGTTTCAAGTGAGATGGGACTGTGTACTAAAGCCAATCATGGCTTTTATCACATAATTGGAAGCAGACAGGTTAGGGCAAACAACAAGAGAGACTGCCACGAAGACCCATGAATGTGCTCCAGAGGAAGAATACATTCGGTCTAAGATGCTGTATGGAAAAACTGATGTGTCAAGTCAGCATCATGCATAAAAGTCGGAACAACAAAATTTGGGCACGATCTCAGTTTGGAAATCTATACACGTAAAACACCCTCCCCAGCATTCCAGACCATCTAACCCACCGGCACAGAACTAATTAGGAGTGATTTTTCCAAGTGAAAAAGAAAGAAAAACACATTTAATACTATCTGCTAGCACAAATTTATTTCTTCCCACATAATGAAGTTCAGTGATAAGAGCTAAAAATTAAACTGTAGCTGCACATTGTGAGGAAGAAACAGTGACAGCTCATAAATGACCTTGTAAGGCTCAGCATTAAAGGAAATCCGGCGGAAAATTAGGTCCTGATCATCTAGGAGGGCCCCAGGGAGAAGGACGCCGGGCTAACAGCACACCAGCCCATTTCAAAGCTCAGTGACTCGCACACGTGGTGGAAGCTGTAATTACATCCGCTGGAAGGAAGAAAACAAACCAGAGCTTTCAGGACCCACAGGCCCCTTAACCAGCACATCAAGCATATAAGAAAACAGCCATGATCCGCTGCCACCCTCAAGGCTGGGCTCCTGAGAACAGGCATACTAGCCCTAGGTGTTCCTGGAAAGGGGACATGGCCCTAAGTGGGTGTGCCTAGGGTCAGGAGCAGTGTGTGGGTTCTTGACTTTGTGCCAGAAAGATTTCACACCAGCCCAGGGAATTTTTTGAGGATGTTTATGGCTCACTAAGAAGTCAGAGAAGGCTCTGGCTGGTGGCACAGTGGATAAGGCACCAGTCTGCGAACCCAAAGGTGGCTGGTTGGATCCCCAGCCAGGGCACATAACCAGGTTGCAAGCCAGGTCTCCAGCCAGGTCTGTGGCTGGAGGCAGGTGAAGGGCAACCATATATTGATGTTTCTCTCCCTCTCTGCCTCTATCCCTACCCCTCTCTCTGAAAAATAATAAATAAAATCTTAAAAAAAAAAAAGTCAGAGAAAAGTGGCTTTGAGGACAGGGCCAGAGAGGCTTTTGTGGCTCTGTGTGGGCAGAGGGCCTGGAGAGGGGACTGTGCCTCTCCCTAGCTTCTGGGGGTTTGCTCAGCACTCACCCCATTTCCATCACTTTGCCCACTCTGTCTGTACATGCCCTTCCAGCTATTGCTGTGGCGAATCCCAGAATGGGTGGGTTCGCTTGTTTTAAGACTGTGCGGGCCCTTTTAAGTGTAGGTTCCCAAAATCCAGAAGTTTCTTCGGCTGCTCCAACCTCCACTGGTTTTTATAGCCACAAGTTACGGGGATTTATCTTCCTAGCACTGGAACCCTGGGCTGTGTGGCCTGGGGCTGGGATCACGTGATTCCAAGGTACCCCTTCCAGTTTCTGTCTACCACATGGGAATCTGGGACTGCCTATGCCTGTCCTGTTGTCGCCTCTCTGCACCTCACCGCATCTCCTCGCCTCTTCACCATGTCTGTGTCTCCACCACTCCCACCCATTAGGATGATCGTAGCTTCTTTAAATATTTGGTGGTTGGACTTCCATACGATTCAATTTTCTGATAGTTCTGGGTGTTATTTTTGCAATTTAGTTGTAATTTCTTTTGTGGTTGAATAAGGGGACAAAACACGTCTACCTACACATTTACTCTCAATCGTCATCGGTTTAGGGAAGACAGGATTTACTAGATGCCAGCAAACTGCCTGTTTAACCATCTGTCTCAGTTTCCCTATTCCCCTCATCCAGGCTTATTAGCCTGTCTCACTAGGAATTCGGTACATATATGAAGCCTTCTAAATCATGTATGAAGACAGGGGCAGCCCCAGAAGACTGAGTCCTGCTTGTTCATTTCTTATTCTCTACAACAAATAAGGTCCTGACGTCAAAATTCCAACAGTTCCTTTCCTAATCGTCTTCCCACACTAGCACACGAGAAGGTCACACCTAGCTTGCGAGGGACAAGGGAAACCTGATATAATTCTGCAACATGATTGTTGGTCTCTTTTCTGCTTTCTAGAAGCCTTTTACTGGCATTCACTGGCATTTGCTGGGAGGGCGTGGAGGTGGAGTGAGTAGTACGAGTGCAATGAGAACCAAATTCTGTCCTCTGCTGGCCTCACTTTCCAGTCTTTCCCTATATCCCTTACAGGCCTCAGTCAGACCTTTGCCACCTTGACTCAACGATTTCCAACTAGAGGTCCTTCATATTTAATGCTGTTGCCTAAAGTGAAACAGTGGCTTCAGAGATGAGAGTGAAGCCACACTCCCTCCCTCCCACCTCCGCAAACAGAAAACACCTTTCCTAAAATTCCTATCCACACCACAGTCTGCTTTCGGACAAAACCTGACTTCTCATACCATCATCTCCTAAGGTCTCAAAATTCTTGGTAGGTTATAGCTAATAATGAACTAGATAATGAAGTAATAAAAGCATCTCTGAAGATTTCACTGAAGAGTAGTAATCACAGCTTCAGAACGCCCAACTCTGAGAAGAGAGTACTTGAAGTTGGAGAGGGTGAAAGACCAGAACTCGAATACCACAAGTAAACAGAAGTAACACAGTGACTTTCCATAGCTAGGAAGAAAATTCCGGTTTTGTAAGACCTGAGAAGGAGTTACACCACCACCACAGCGGCTAGTAGTTACTGAGCAAGTAACCACTATGAGCTAACTGCTGCTGCAAGCACTGCACATGCATTATCTCATTTAATCATCACAGATTCGCTAGGACAGCAGAACTCTTATTCTTATTTTACAATGGAAGATACTAAGGTTCTGTGTCCTGGGGTCTAAATTTTGGCAGTCCACTTTCAAGGGACACAAAAGCCTGTGTCAGGAGGAGACCAGGCACAGCTGGGGGGTTGAAGCCCCTACACCACGCTCTTGAAACACTGATGGCCCCTGACACTCTTCTGGGGATCCTCGAGATCCTCTTTACCTAGATAAAGAAACTCATCAGGCTTGTGAAGCCTCAATAAAAGGCCCAGAAGAGAGGGAGCAGCTGATGAAAATGAGCCACGGCTATTAGTATCCTGCTTACAGATGAGTTTCAGAAGCCTGGGCTGAAGCAGCCCAGTGAGAACCAATGATGCTAAGAAATAAGAATTCAAGTCTCAGAAACAGCTGGTGAGGTTCTTGGCCCTGTAAGCTGGAGGAAGGATGTCTCCCCAGCTGCAGAAGTTCCATCTCCTTAACCCAGAGGGACTGTGGGAAAGCGCAGGGGTGAATCATCATGTTGTGCGTGAGGTCCTGCCTATCTGAAATCTCCCATTACAGCTCAGAGCCCTTCAGGCTGCCTTCCAAGCTCAGGAACCCCTAGCTGTACTGGAGCACAGTGCACTGTCTATAGCATTCTACACATCACTTTCGAAGTACAGATCTTGGCTTCAAAGGAAGATGCCCTGGAATTCCTAATAAAACTGGTATCCTACCATGTTCAGGAACTGACAGCTATCCTGGATGATGCAACTTTGAGTGTATCAGGTAGAGGGATAGATGAAGTACAGGAACTTGAGACTGACCAGGGGGATGGCCAGCAAATGCCACCAGCCAAGAAGTGGTCCTCCATCTCTAGGCACCAGCATCTACCTGGCTTCTGCAGCCTCAGACAATGACTTTACCGCACCTGAGCCCCCCCACCAGTCGGCATTCAAATACCAGGCAATGAGTTAGGAAAAAGAACCCTAGAATTGTCTTCTTGAGCAATAGGCCCCTGAGGAAAAACTTTCAGCAGACAGTGAAAGATGAGACATGGAAGAAAACCCCCCTACCCGCAGTGGATCTTCTTGCAGGCACAGGGCTGGGTTGGCTGGCCTGCTCCCATCCCGGCTGTGCAGCATACCTGTGGGGTGACCTTGAATTCCCTTCCCCATGTAAAATACTTGTTTGCCTGTCTCCTTGGATTTTTAATACATAAATCACTTTTATAACATAAGGCCTTTCTCTTAAACCACCTAACTGAACTGAATTGAGCTGCTTTCATTAGAATATGTGTTTGCCAGTCCCCTTGTTTTCTAATGAATAAATGTTTTTATATACTTTAAAATATATTCCTTAAAAAAAAAAAAAAGATGCTAAGTTCTACAGTGAGACACCTTACACACAATCAGAAGGTGGTTTTGTGCACACACCAGGTGCTTATGAATATTGTCTCTGCCGTTACAGAAAAAAAGAAAAATGACTTTGGCCCTGACACTAGTTAGTAACACTAATGTCAGTTATTTCATCTAAAAAAAAAAAAATCTCCTAGGTTCTTTATTTTTCTTGTTGCTAGTACACTGTTGGTAGGAATGCAGACTGGTGCAGCCACTGTGGAAAACAGTATGGAATTTCCTAAAAGAAACTAAAAATGAAGCTGCCCTTTGACCCAGTGATCCCACTGCTGGGATTATACCCCAACCATCCTGACCAATTCAAAAGAACCTATGCACCCCTATGTTTGTAGCAGCGCTATTCACAATAGCCAAGTGCTGGAAACAGTTTAAGTGCCCATCAGTGGATGAATGGGTCAAAAAATTGTAGTACATTTACAATGGAATACTATACAGCAGAAAGAAAAGGAATTCCTACCTTTTACCACAGCATGGCTGGAACTGGAGACTATCATGCTAAGTGAAATAAGTGAGGCAGTAAAAGATAAATACCATATGATCTCACCTATAAATGGAACGTAATGAACAAAACAAACAAACAAACAAACAAAAAACAAGCAGAATAGAACCAGAGACATGGAAATACGGAACAAACTGACAGTGACCTGAGGAGATGGGGGTGGGGGATAATGGGGAAAAAAAGGGAAAGGGTCACGTCAAGGAACAAGTATAAAGAACCCATGGACATGGACAATAGGGTGGGGATTGACCTTGGGACCAGGGGTGGGAGGGTGGAGCACAGGAAAGCAATGGGGGAAAAATTGGGACTACTGTAATTGAAAAGCAATAAAATATTTTAAAAATCCAAAAGAAAATCTCTGCATAGCCTACCTCAGAAGGCTTTGTGAGGGGAAGGAGAGACAAATGGAAAAAAGAAAAAAACATGTGTTTCCTGTTGTCTATTTAGTCTCTGCCTTATTCTAGCTACTTTTGTATTTAATGTGTACATTAGCCCAAAAAGACAGACATTAGAGTCTCTAATTTATATGAGATTTAGACATGAAATTCTTACAACTTGTAAGAGATAGGGTGGCTCTTGATAACAGGTCTATCCTAAAGCCCACTCTACCATGTCTGTGACAGACATAAAGGGCTGTGAGTATATGCATACAAGATATTATGGGTTTCCTATGGACAGTCTCAGCTGCCTGGTATGCTGGGACCCTGAGTGCATCTGTCCACCCAGATCCTTGGTGGGGATATATGTAAGGTTAGTGCCACATAATGCTATGTTATTATACAAATCAGCAGTGCTTATTCTTGTTTGATTTGTTCACCCATCTGGCTCCCTCATACTTAACAAATAACGTCTCTGATACCTTTATACTCTACCTGCCCATGTCTGGCTGCTTCTTGCCTGTCCTGACTAGCAAGGCAACAACTGCCCTGAACAGATAGCTCAGTTGGTTAGAGGATCATCTCAACATACCAAGGTTTCAGGTTCGATCCCCAGCCAGGGCATGTACAAAGAATCAACCAACGAATGCATAAATGAGTGGAACTACAAATTGATGTTTTCCTCTTTCTCTCTTTCTGTCTCTCTCTCCTTCCCTAGCCCTTCCTTCCTTTCTCAAATCAGTTTTTTAAAAAAGGAAGAAAGGCAATAATTTGGGGAAGTGTGTGATTTCAAAAACTGATAACCTCATTATGCCTAAAAAACGGATTTTTAAAAAACTGATTAGGAAACTGCAGAATGTAGCTTGAACTTAAATAACTAAAGTAGTTCCTTGGTCAAATTAATGAAAACCTGCCTATTATCTAGACAGGGATTATTATTACAAAGGGCTGGTCATCTTAAACTATCTATGGGCATGGGAAGCTCAGTCTCTCAAGCAGATTAAAATACAATTGCTGGATTGTTGCATCCCTAATGTAATGGTGGCATTATCTAGAATCACCATTATCCGGGGATATTCGGACAGAGCCTAGGGATGGTACTGGGAAATGAGATGGATGACAATTAAGTTGTGACCCCTGACCTTTTTATTTCGTGAGAGCACTGCCCTATGCAAATTTGCACTTTTGCTATATGGTATATTGCATTTTTGCCTTTTTGTCAGGAAAGGAAGATTTTTAAAAAACTCAACATTTATTTTTATGGGAAGTAGAGTTACCAAAAAATCTTCTAGGGGGTGGGGTGCCATTTTTCTACTGCTAGTTGGGAATCCCTTCTTTCTTTACCATTGGCTTTATTAAAAAAAATCAAATCAGGGAAAGCATTCATTTCATCTGTGTAACTAAGGCCTGCTTGCTACCATTTGATTATCTGTTTGTTGCCTACTTAAGAAAAAAGTCTAACAGTTTTCTCCATGGATGCGGCTGTGGGGTAGCCATTATGACAAAGAGCTCCTCTGAGTGGCAGGCTCATTAATGATTTTTTATCAGAGCTGTGATTGCGGAAACATTTTCGGTTCTTGTGTTCCTGCCTACTTCAACTAGAGAGACCTAAAAATGATTACCTAATAACAACAGGGACTTAGCATCCACTGGAAAAATAAGTTTAATCCTGAAATTAGCAAAATCCAATTTAAGTTAACTATGTAATTGCAGACCAAAGGAAAAAGGGTACTGACGCATTGTGGTTGTACTCTAGTTATTGGAGATACCAATTTGCTATCTAAAAGTGACAAAAGCTTTCTCTTTGTAGAGCCTGGTTGTGGGGAGGTGGGGGGTGAGAAGTGAAGTGAGAAAAATTAATATATTAAGCTATTGTTTATTGTACCAACAAGTAAACTAGATACTTCAAATTTTGCCATTATAAAGTAATGGTACTAGACTAGACCAGTTCACCCATATGTAAACTTAAAATCAGGCAAAATATATGGCGCAGTCTTCAACCGCTAGACAAAAGGTAGGGCAGAAGGGAAACACACAGAGTGGGTCCCACCTAGAAGAGCACCTGGAGGCAGCTGGGGACTGCGGCACAGGGAGGGAGGGCCTTGTTCAGCATGACAGTCTGGAGAGAAGCTTTAGAAAACTATATAGGAGTCCCTTTAAGTTTGGCATGTATGCAGGCAAGACTTCAGAGGCCTATCAAGAACAATTATAGGGAGCTAATAAAGTACTGGAAGGCATGGGAATACTAACCAGCTAGAGTGAAAAGACCTTGATCAGCACTCTGGGTACCTGATGAAACCAGCAAAAAGCAATGTACCAGGAGAGTGATATTCTAGACCTGCCCAAACAAAGCTTAAAAATGAGCCTCAAAAATATGTACCTGAATTAATAGTAAATTACTAGCCTGCCAGGATCAAAACTCAGAAGTCTCTAAAGAAATTCTGACAACAAAATTCAATGCTCAGCAACATAGCATCCACAATGCCCAGCATACAATAAAAATTTTAGATATATAAAGCAGGAAAAATATGACTTACAACCAAGAACGCATATGATAAAAACAAACTCAGAGATGACAGAGATACTGGATTAGCAGATAATACATTTAAAGCATCTATTTTATAAACATGTTCAAAAATTTAAAGAAAAGGATGGTCCTTACAATTGAATACTTGAGGATACCAAAGTAAAGAAATTATAAAAATAACAAAATAATGGAAGGTTAGTAAATGGCTTATAGCATTACAAAGATCCTATGTTTATTTTAAGTAGTAAAATGTTAAACCAGACTGAAATAAGTGAAGATATATTCTATAATCTTAGAGCTACCAGTAAAAAAAGCAAAGCGATTACAACAAAAAAAGCCATAGAAAAATAAAAATAAATGCTAAAAAGTATTCAAATAACTTTCAAAGAAGAAAGAATAGAGGAGCAAAATATAGGTAAGTTTAAAAAGTAAAAGACAAATCTAATCATTACACTAAAATTAACTAGATGAAATTCTTCAGCCGAAATTCTTCAGATTGTCAGACTGGATTTAAAAACAAAATTCAATTACACATTGTTCTCAAGTGATGCACTTTAAGACGAAAATAACAACAGCTAAAGGATGGAAAAAGATATACAGTGAAAACATTAATCATAAGAAAGCTTGATTGGCTATATGATATATGATGGACTTTGAGAAAGGAGTATTACTAGAGATTAAGAGGAACATTTCACAATAATAAAAGGATTAATATATAGGAATATAACAATAATAAATGTATACATCCCCAATGGTAGAACTTCAAATGCACCAAGGAATAACTGAACTAAAGGAGACAAATCAACAATCATAGTTGGGGATTTTTAACACTTTCTTTCAGGAGTAAGAAATGAGACACACACACACACAAAAATCAGTATACATAAGATCTGAATTATACTAACAACTGCCTTCACTTAACTGACATTCATAGAAAAATATAACAAACAGGTTTGGGTTATACATTTCTTTTCAGAAATGGAACTGAAATTTATTTATTTTTATTTTTTATTGTATTTCCCATTAGCATCTATGCCCCCTATACCCTCTTCCACCTCCACCCTCCTCACAATCACCAAACTGTTGTCCATGAGTTCTTACTTTTTTCCCATTATTGCTTGATCCCTCCACCCTCAACCCTGTCTCCCATTACATATTTCTCAAGTGTACAAATAATGTTTATTTAGATTCTGTATCCTTACCCATAAAACGTGTTTTGTGTTTTTTGACCACAAAATAATTAGAAATCCATAATAATGTCTAGAGAAGCCCCAATTATTTGGAAATTAAAATCATATACTTCTAAATAGACAATCAGTAAAAGAAGAAATCACAAGGTAACTTAGAAAATATTTCAAGATGAATGATAATGAAAATACAACATTATCAAAACTTGTGGGATGAAGCTAACATATTGTTTAGACAGAAATTTAGATTTAAAATTTTATGTTAGGTAAGAAGAAAGGCTTAACATTAATGATCTAAGAAGCTAGGAAAGGAAAAGCAAATTAACCCCAAGTAGAAGGAAGACAAAATAATTGAATAAAAATTGTAAAGCTGACAAGTATACCTCCTAATGAAAAATTAACTAGATGATCTTGATAGCTGATTTATACGACAGAAGAAAAAGGTCAGTGATTTGAAGATAGGACAACAGAAACTATTCAGTTTGAAGCACAGAGAAAATAAGGTAAAAATAATGAAAATGGCCTCAGAAACCCATGAAACAATATTTAACTGTCTAGTATACATGAAATTAGAGGCCAGAAGGAGAGAGGTTGGAACAAAATATACTTCAAGAAGTAATGGACAAAAGTTTTCCCAATTTGATAAAAATCATAAACATACAGATCCAAGAAGCTTAAGATCCTAAGAAAAATAAACATAAAGCAAGCCACACCTAGGCATATTATTGCTAAAAATCAAAATAAAGAGAAAAAAATTGAAAGAAGCCAGAAAGCAAGAAGACATTACATACAACATAAAAATAATAAATGTTGTATGCGACTGGTTGGCTTCCTTGGAAGAAGATTCTGAGATAGACAGCTATTTACCAGAAGGTACTTGTGGGTATCTGGATGGAAGCCTTTGGGGAAGTAAAGGAAGCAGAATTGGGCAAAGGGAGAAGCTGAGCTGTGCTGCAATCACAACGGAGGACTCAGGTGATCCTGAAAACCTCTGGGGCTAAGGCCAGCTTTAAAGAATTGTCCTTCAGTAAGACAAGGTGTTCTGGCCCTTCAATGACTGGTCACTAGATGCACGTAGCTCTCGGGAAGTGGCTGTCACTGTTGGCAAGGTAGATTTCTTTAGCTGAGAACAATTTTTGCAGAAGGACGAACTGAAAGCTATCAGTTGCTAATGGTTTTAGCAACTGAGGGAATGAGAGTTTCTCATTCTTCTAAAAGGTAGAAGAAAAGGGCACCTCAGCATCCATGATACAGAAAACCAGTAAGAATTATCATTGGTGACTCATTAGAAATAATACAAATATGTACTATAATCATCATGGACATTTTACCAATATGACAATCAATAAAACTTCTCAAGAGGAAAAATTCTTATTAAGTTTTTCTATTTTTTCTGGGAATCAAGGTGAACGTGTGAGATAAAAATTAGGCAGTATAAACATGGGGTTTCACTCTAATTATTACAGTCATGATTTATATATTATCCAATTTTAATAAACTATCCGTTTTAGATAGTGGAGGTTAAAAACATTCTCATTCAAGATTCTTTCTTCCAAAATGCTTGTAAGCTATGATTAAATTTTACTCAGGTAAAATTTAAAACTTCAAGTTTTTATTTTTGTCCTTTTCTGTAATGTGCATATTTACAAAGAACAACAAATAAAAATTTGAAAGGCCAGATCCCAAAAACAATAATAAAGGGTAGTGTGTGCCAAATGCCAAATGAGGTGTGGGTAATGACTGCCACAAGAATTCATAGGGAGAGATGACCAGTGCACAGACATTTAAATTTATGATTATGAACTGTGAATGACCCCCTTATTTCCTTAGTCTGTTCACCCAGTCTCTATGTTAGATGTCTATTTCACCTCTTTTCTTCAAACCTCCAACATTTCTCACCTCTTCCATATTCTCAACTGATTCCATTTACTTCTACTTTCTCAGCAAACTCGAAAACAAGAAGAGAACCTCCAAGTGTTCACCACCACACCTACCATGCTGTACGGCAGGAACTGTGTTACCCTTACTGTGCCTGGGATGTAGCGGGCATTCACCTGGTGCAGAACCTCTGCATTTGCTGCCCTTATGCCTCAAGTGCTCTTTTCCCTCATTCTCACATGGGCTACACTTTCATTTTTTTCCAGGTAAAAATGTTACCATGACCACTCCATATAAAACAGCAACCCCCCACCTTTTTTTTTAACTCCCTCATCATGCTTTTTCTTCACAGCCATATCAAAATCTGATATACTATATCTTTATTTAATATTTACTCTCTGCCACCAGAATACGAGTTCTGTGAAGGTAGATACTTGGTTCTGTTCTCTACAGAACCCCTTGCACTTAGACCCATACCCGATACACAGGAGGTGTCGGTAACTATTTTTTGAATGAATGAAGCAAATTTGAACTGGTGGCTAAAAACAAGGCTTCACTTACAAGGGGAGGGAAGGAAAGATATAATAGGTTATGGTAAAGAATGGGAAGTCCAAAAATATATGGACGTGGACTTGGTTATATTTAGGAAACAGTAAGAAATTTCCTTTGGTAACAAGAGAAGGAAGGGAAGAGGAGTTGAGGATGAAATGTGAGCTGGTGATGTACCAAAGACTAAACTGTCAATCTAAACCATTTCAGGCTTAACTTTATCAGCAGCAGGGAACCATGGAAGTTTCCTGAGCACTGGCAGAGGTAGAGGATAGAGTGGGGTTCCAGAGATAGAGGTGGTTGGTGATAGAGGTGGAATAGTGAGGTACGTACTCATTGGGGAATGACAGCACTATTGAAGTGAATGGGAAATGTAAAGGAGATGATAGGCATTAATGAAGAAGACTTCTCTGAGCTAAAAGTAAAACAAAGAGAGAAGTCATTACAATTATTTAATTTCTTCCTTCTAAAGACTGTAAAGATTTCTATATAATTTCACTTTCTCTTACACATTGCTGTGAAGTTGCCATGGTCAATAGGAATAGCCCCATTTAGTACCATAAAAGGCAGTAGTCTTGACTGACTTAAAAAAGTGACTTAACCATGTGGAGTAGGATCTCTCTTTTAAAGGATATGCTGTATCTAGAATAATATCTAGCATTAGTAGATATTTCACTACAAAACAGGAGCTAAAACTTATTCATGTCATAACAGAAGAACTGATGCCAATCACAAATAGAATGCCCCTAGGATATGTGTAGAAAACAACAAAAGGCAGTGACTTCTGTCAGACAGAACAGGCAGCCCCTATTTCATCCGTCTCTTCATTTCCTTTTGTGTAACCAAAGACTTCCCGCTGTTTCTTGAATATACTCAATCCCAAGTTCTGATACTAAATGACAGGAGTGTGAGCTTTCAGGGATGGCACATTAATTGCCTTGGGACAGTGGTCCAGGCAGAAGTCTATACTCTGCAGTAACCATGTATCAGCCGTCCAAGAATAACCCATATATTAGAACAGCTAAAACTCTGCAAAGCTCTGCTGTTCGGATTCTATGACCTTTAAAACAGGTGATAATTCAGCACAGTGCAATTAAGAATGGCCTACTGAGTTGTTTTCATGAAAAATAATAGGCTGTTAGTTAATCTGTCATACATATTGAAGAGAAAAAGATCCCTGTCATGTACTATAAAAAGCTGCATCAGGAAACACTGTTGGAGGGGAAAGGCCTGTCTGTACCTTGATAAATACTCTAAAACTGCTAGGGTCCAAAACACCAAGGAGATGGTAGACACTGACGGCATTAATTGTTTTGATAAGGGGGTTCACTTCCATATACTGCAAGGGCAGAGATGGAATAAAGAACAATCATGGGCTCTGATAAGGTCTTATACATAACCCCACTGTGAGAGACATATGCTCTGATTCTGTTTATGAAGGGGTATCATATTATGAAGCAGAAAAATCACACCCATTAACTCTCAATTGCTATAATAAATAATGCTACCTGGGTCTTTGGTGATGAGCTGCAGGGCTCCATCCTTGGCTTTGTTTCATACAAATATATATATATATATATATTTTAAAGATTTTATTTCATTATTTTCAGAAAGAGGGGAAGGGAGAGAGGCAGAGAGGGAGAGAGACATCAATGTATGGTTGCTTTTCACCTGCCTCCAGCCACAGACCTGACGGGAGACCTGGTTTGCAACCTTGTTATGTGCCCTGGCTGGGGAATCCAACCTGCAACCTTTGGGTTTGCAGGCCGGCGCCTTATCCACTGTGCTATCAGCCAGGGCTTCATACAAGTATTTTATCAATGACTTAAAGAGGCCAATGTGCTGAAACATGTGATTCTCTATGTGATAAATGGAAATAACATAAGAAATGCCCTGTACTTCGCATTAGAAATCAATTCTATTTACACAGGATGGGATCAATAGCACGTGTGAACATGTGGATGAAAAAGAGGCCACATACTAAACCTATTAAAATCAAGGGAGGCCAGCATGGTGGGCCTTACAACAACAGACCTAGAGTAACCACAAAGGATGGTCTGAGATGAAAACTTTCTAGCTGAAAAAAGGTTAAGGCAAGGTAGTGATGTCCTAGGCCGATATCTTCCCTGACTAAGATCAATCTTTACCTTAAATGATCCTATTGTCTTTTTGCACCTAAGATAGCATATCTTTGGAGTGTCAGGGTAATTTCCTTTTCCCCCCAGACCCTTCAGGGCACAACCACTGCACCAGACCAGAGACCACAAATAATCTCATTGTTATTGTTATCATGTTAATTGTTGACTACCCTATACCCATGTTTGCAAAAGAAGGGTGTATCTATTCATTTTACATTTTATCCAAACCCAGGATAAATGCAAAAAGATGCACAAACACATCATAGTAAAAATGATGCAAGTCAAAAACAAAGAGAAAATCTTGAAAGCAACAAGAGAAAAACAACTAGTCACTTACAGGGAAACCCCCAAATAAGATTAACAGTTGAATCTAATTTCTCAGCAGAAATAATAGGCAGTGGAATAACATATTCAAAGTGTTCCAAGAAAAAAGAGAAAACCTGTCAATCAATAATCCTATATCCAGCAAAGCTATCTTTCAAAAATGAAGATAAAATAAAAACTTCCCTAAATAAACAAAAACTGAGACAGGTTGTTACTAGCAGATCTACCTGACAATTAATGGAAGTCTATCAGTCACTGTTCATAGAATCACTAACGGAAAGCAAGTGACTCTGGAAGATAATTCAAATCCACATTAAAAAAAACAACAACTGGTAAAGGTAATTATGTAATTATAGTACACATTATAAGTGCATATATTTTCTCCCTTCTTATCTTCTCATAACTTATTTCAAAAGGCAACTATATAAAATAGTATGTATAGAGGGTTCCAGCAAGATGGTGGAGGAGTAGGTGAAGCTGCACCAATCTCCTCCCAGGTTGCATCTGGAGTTATTTTTTTGGAGAAAAAGTCAGCTGTAATTAACCAACAGAACACCAGCTGGAAAGAAGTCCTATAACCACAGATAAAACAGAAAAGGCCGCTGCATCACAACATGAATGGTAGGAATCACAGAAACTCGAGAGGGCTGGTTGGACCCCCACCAGAAGCAGCAGCCCAAGGAGCGGAGCCACGGGCTCCACCTGAGAAGGGTGGGAACTGGTCCCCCAGCTGGTGTCCCAGCTACAGCAACATGGCAGAGAGCAGAGCAGCATCTAGCTGAGAAGGGTGGAAAGCCATGGGGTTTGCTAGCCTGAGAGATCACTGGAGACAGAGAACTACTAGGGTGACCATGACAAAAATACATCGGCACCCACCTACCCTGGGCTCCAGCGAAGGGAGGGCAGAAAGGACTGGAGACAGGTGGGGAGAGTTTGCAGTGGTGGCTTGGAAGAAGTGGAGAGGTGGCTGTGGGGATCCCAGTTCTGACTCATCACCCACGCCTTGGGTGGATTGTGCTGCGCCAAGTGGCTTCTGTAGGAGGGTCCTCATAGCCCCACCCAGTGGTGCTGGAGCCTGGCACCTGATTCCAATTCTTTGATTTACATCTAAATAAACCTCCCCTGCCCTGCCCTGTCTGAGCTTAGATACAATAGTTGGCACCTGAAGAGGTATTTCTCGCCCAGCAGCTCCTGGGCCTGGCAACTGATCACAAACTCTGACTTACAGCTGGGTCAGTCAGCCCGCCCTGCACAGCAGCGTGTAAGCCTGGTGGCTGATCATGGATTCATTGCTTTGCAACTGAGTCAGTGCTTATTGCTCAGCAGAGCCCGCGCCTGATGGCTGATTACAGACTCTCTGACTTACAGCTGCGTCAGTCAGCAGCACTGCACAATGGCATGCAAGCCTGGTGGCTGATCCTAGATTCATTGCTTTGCAACTGAGTCAGTCCTTCTTGCTCAGCAGAGCCTGGGCCTGGCAGCTGATTGATTACAAATTCTCTGACCTACAGTTAGCCCCACACAGTGGCAACTGAGCCTGGTGGCTGATCGTGGATTCACTGGTTCACAACTGAGTTGGTTTGTTCCGCCCACTGGCCTCTGGGCCTGGCAGCTGACCACAGATTCGTTGGATTACAACTGTACCTTGCTGTCTATCCCAGCAACTCCTGAGCCTGGTGGCCAAACACAGATTCACTGGATTACAATTGGATCTTGCTGCCTATCCCAGTGGCACCTGAGCCTGGCAGTTGATCACAGATTCATTGATTTACATTTGAATCTGTACCACCAGGCTGCACCTGTGTTGGTGGCTGATCCATTGGATTACAATTGAACCTCTTTGTCTAGCCCAGTAGGGCCTGAGTTTGGTAGCTAATTTACTGATTTACGACTTAGTCTGTCACCCCAAGCTGCATCTGAGCCTGGTGGTGGATCACAGACCAATAGGATTACAGCTAAATCAATCCTTCCAGCCTAGTAGTTCCTTAGCCTGGCAGCTGATCATAGTCTGATTGGATTACAACAAAACCTAAACATCGGGAGAAAATAAAAAGTCCATCACCAAAAGGAAAGGAGGAATTCCCAGAAAGATCACTAAATAAAACAGAGACAAGCAAACTATTAGATATGGAATTCAAAATATTGATGATAGAGAAGCTCAATGAGCTTAGCCAGCTCAAAGAGAACTACAAACAACTCCAGGGAAGCTACAAGGAACTAACTGAGAACTACACCAACATTAAAAAGGACATGGAAACTATCAGTAAGGGCCAGAAGGAAATAAAGAATACAATTTCTGAATTGAAGAATACAGTAGAAGAAATCAACAGCAGGTTAGAAGAAGCAGAGGATTGGATCAGTGAGCTGGAGGACAATGAAGAAAAATATTCCAAGACAGTGCAACAGAATGAAAAAAGGCTGAACAAGAATGAAGAAGTTTTAAGAGAGCTGCAGGACAACATGAAACGCAATAATATCCATATCATAGGGATACCAGAAGGAGAAGAGAAACAAGGAATGGAAAACCTGTTCAAAAAAGTAATGAGAGAAAACTTCCCTAACATGATGAGTGAAAACATTACTCAAGTTCAGGAAGCACAGAGGGTTCCAATAAGGATGAATCCAAAAAGACCCACTCCAAGACACATTATAATTAAAATGGCAAATTTCAAAGATTAAAAAGAGAATTCTAAAAGTATCAAGAGAGAAACAGCAAATAACATATAAGGGGGCTCCAATAAGGTTATCAAATGATTCTTCACCAGAAACAATACAAGAGAATGGCCAAAAATATTCCAAGTAATGGGAAACAAAGGCCTGCAACCACAAATACTCTACCCAGCAAGGCTCTCATTCAAGATAGAAGGAGAAATAAGGAGTTTCCCAGACAAAAGAAGGCTAAAAGAATACATCTCTACCAAACCAGCATTGCAAGAAATGCTAAAAGGTCTGCTTTTAAAAAATGAAGAAACAGTGAGAAACACAGGTACAAAGGGGAAAAATGGCAACAGATAAGTATCAATCAATAATAACCTTAAATGTAAATGGATTAAATGTGCCAATCAAAAGACATAGGCTAGCTGAATGGATAAGAAAACATGACCCACATACATGCTGTCTTCAAGAGACCCACCTCAGAACAAAAGATTGACACAGACTTAAAGTGGAAGGATGGAAAAATATATAGCAAACAAATGGACATTAAAAAAAGGCTGGAGTAGCAATACTTATTTCAGACAAAATAGATTTTACGATGAAGGCCATAAAAAGAGACAAAGAAGGACATTTCATAATACTTAAGGGAATAATCCATGAAGAAGATATAACTCTGCCAATGATACCTCAGACAAGGGTTTGATCTCCAAAATATATAAAGAAGTAATGTGACTTAACACCAGGGAGACAGACAGCCCAATTAAAAAATGGGCAAAAGACCTAAACAGACAACTCACTGAGGAAAACATACAAAGGGCCCAGAGGCACATGAAAGAATGCTCAACATCACTAACTATCAGAGAGATGCAAATTAAAACCACAATAAGATACCACTTCACACCTGTCAAAATGGCAATCAACAAATCAACAAACAACAAGTGTTGGCGAGGATGTGGGGCAAAGGGAACCCTGATGCATGATTGGTGGGAATGTAGGCTGGTGCAGCCACTAGTGAACACAGTATGGAGTTTCTTTTAAAAACTAAAAATGGAACTGCCTTTTGATCCAGCAATTCTACTACTAGGACCATACCTGAAGAATCCTGAAACACCAATTCATAAGAACCTATGTACCCCTATGTTCATAGCGTTATTTATAATAGCCAAATGCTGGGAACAGCCTAAGTGCCCATCAGCGGATGATTGGATCAAAAAACTTTGGTACATTTACACAATGGAATACTACACAGCAGAAAGAAAGAAAGACCTCCTATCCTTTGCAACAACATGAATGGAACTAGAAAGTATTATGCTTAGTGAAATAAGCCAGTCAGTGAAGGACAAATACCATATGATCTCACCCATTACAGGACAATAATGAACAAAACTAACAACAAGCAAAACAGAACCAGATATATGAATACTGTGAATAGGCCTTCAGTGGTCAGGGGGAAAGGGGTTGGGGGGAGGGGGGAGGCAGAGGCAAGGAAGGGCAAGAGCAGTGTAGGTAAGAACCTAGTATAAAGGAACCATGGACATGGACAACAGGTGGGATTGACTTTTGTGGGGGGATGAATGGGTGGGGAAGAGGACAGAGGGGAGCAAAAAGGGGATGGATAAAATTAAATTAAAAAAAAGAAAAGAAAAGAAACCAAAATTGGTTACGGAGATAGTACTACATAGGAGTAATGTTTCTATATAAAATTGGAATTAAGCTAGTTTAAATCAGAAAAGTTAAGATGCATATGGTAAACCCTAGGGCACCACTAAAAAGCTCTCAAAAAACATTTAAAAATCTTACCAAAGATACATAGTTGGCAAATGAGGACATGAAAAGACACTGAACATCATGTCATGAAGAAATGAAAATTAACACAATACCACTCTTTACCTATTAGAATGGCTAAAATCCAAAACACAGATAATACGGAATGTTGACAAGGATGTAGAATAGGAGCTTTCATTCACTGTTGGTGGGAATCCAAAATAATATGGGCACCTTGGAAGACAGTTTGGTAGTTTCTTACAAAAGTAAACCTACTCTTACCATAAGATCCAGCAGCAGCACTCCTTGGTATTTATGGGCTGAAAACTCATATTCCTAATACAACTGTACACAAATGTTTACTGCAGCTATACTGACAATTGCTAAAAGTTGGAAGCAACCGAAATGTCCTTTAGTAGATGAATGGATAAACAACATAGTATATGGTACATCCAGAGAGTGGAATATTATTTAATGCTAAAAATAAATACTATTAAGCCATAAGAAGACTTGAATGAACCTTAAGTGGATATTATTAAGAGAAGTCAATCTTCAAAGGCTATATATACTTTCCAACTACATGATATTTTGGAAAAGGCAACACTGCGGAGACAGTAAAAAGATCAGCAGGTGCTGCAAGTTTGGCAGGAGGGAGGGAATGATTAAGAGGAGGAAGAAGCATGAGACTTGGGGAGAAGTGACATTATTCTGTAAATGCTGGACACATTTCACTATACATTTGTCAGAACCCACAGAATGTACAATACAAAGAGTAAACTTGAGTAGAAACTATGGACTTTAGTTAATAATAATATACCTATGTTGGCCCATCAGTTGTAATAAATGCACCACAGCAATGCAGAATGATAATAACAGGGGAACTGCAGGGGGAGAATATATGGGAACTGTATTTTCTGCTCAATTTTTCTGTAGATCTAAAATTGCTGTAAAAAATTAAAGTATTAATTAAAAAATCATTAAATAAATCAAAATTCTGCATCAGAAAATATTCACTTAATACAAAAGAAATGGATGAGTAGATTTGTACACTGGATAAGAACTCAAACATCCTTTGAAATCCTAAACTAGTCTCCCTTTTCAGATCAGAAGATACACATAATTATCAGTGGGAAGCATGAATACCATAAACAAATGGTCACCTAGGTCCTTCTTAGTAACTGCAGCTAACACTCTCTCCACTTGAGGACTAACAAGTAGGTCTTAGAAAAGCCCAGTTCATGGATTTCAGGTCACACCATGGAGAGGAATAAGAAAAGAACATGGCGGCAGCAGTCAGGGGGGTGAGCCTGTTAAACTTCTCCCAAGCCCTGAGCTACTGGAAAGTAGTTACAATGAAGAAAGCCCCTTTTTTTTGGGAAACAGCTTATTGCAAAGAACCAGTTCTCCCCACAGACTCAGAAGATTCCTGTTGCCACCATACTTACAATTATGACAGCCATACAAAGAACAACCAAATTCCTATATTCTTTGTCTCATTAAAGTTTAGCTGAACTCCTTGTCCTCAGCGATGGATTGGAACCAAATGCTGGTTAGCTGATGACCAAACCTGAGTTAAGCTCCCCCCCTCCCCCCCAAGCCTTGGACCAGCCCTCAGCCGCAGACAGCATCCAACTCCCTCTTTGATGACTCCTGAGAACTGGCTGACCTGTAGGAAAGACATTTCCTGATCAATTGTCCAATTCTTTCACCTGCTCCTCCAAATCTGGTTCTTTACAGCCTTGTTTCCCCAGCCCTATCAAAGAAGTTTCCTTTCTACCTGATCTTTGACACCCTTGAAATCTTACCATCAAAGCATTCTCCTTATGACAAAAGCCCCTCCCTGACCCCTGAAATAATTATTTTTGGGAATAAAGCCTCTTCACCTAAGTTGAAATGTGTTTTTCTTTGATAGACAACATACTCTATTAATTCAGGTTGGATGTATGGGTCTAACTAAAATCATTCTGCACATCAGTGAGTTTAATACAACTGCAGACTCATAAGCTTTTCTTTTCACTCTTAAGATCTTAATGCTCCAAGGGATTTACAAATTATCCAGTACAACTTCTCAGCCATGACAGAAAAACCTCTGCAGTAGTTTCGTGGGCTACATCCCGCCACCGATCAAACAGCTATGGTAACAAGTTAATGCACCATATCACACCAGGTAACTCGTCCCACTATTAGAAAATTCTCACACAGGACTGACATCTCCATCTACGTAGCGGGTACCTGCAGGTGCACCAGTTATTTCCTTTGAACTGCAAAGAATGCCTATGCCTCCTTCCAAATTGGGACCCTCCAGGTGTCTGAAGACAACTACACCCCAGCTTTTTCACATCAGCATAAAAAGGCTGTGGAGAGTGTCCATCCTGCCTTTGGAGAAACAAAGACCAAATCATGTCTTCTGTTCCCTTGTTTTTTGATTTGTAGACACAAAAGGCAGACATCACATTTGGATGTGTATCGCTGACAGAAACACTCTAAGAAACAAGGCAGTGCACGTCCCACCCAGGGCTATCACTTGCATCTTTGTAGAAGAGAGTTAAGGGTGAGACATTAAAGAAAAAAAGGCAAATGAACCTTGACTAAAGCCACTGTCAGGTGATAGCGAGAAAATACTTCATTTCTCCAGGTGCTCTCTCCTTTTTTATGTTCCCCTTAATTTTTGCGAAACTATCAACCAGCCATTCTTGGGGCCAGTCAGCTGAGACACTGCAGTCAGATTTCCTGTTATTATGGAAATGATGCCTCTGTGAAGCTTTTTCCCTTTAAAATAAAAATTAATAAAACAAAACAAAACTCCACTATGAGTCAACGAAAATCATGAGCAAGTATTGTCATCTACATTCCTGAGTGGCAAGACTGGAAACTGGCTACAAAAATTTTACCTCAACAAAACACTTGGGCAAAAAAAAAGTCAGCTCCAAATTACACTTGAATACTCGAGAAGCTAATAACCAATTTCTGGGAGGTATGGCTATTAAACCCTCCAGTTTAGTCACTATTAACTTTAAATATATTGCCAGCAAGAACTATAATTCACTGACCTTTGTCCTTAATAGGACAGAAACCCCTCTTTTCAGGCCCTCTTTCCCAGAGCTGGTTGGACCCCATAATGCACGATTGATTCTGTTTTACGGGCCTTTATCCTAGTATAGAAAATTACTGGAAGCGTCCTGAAGGCCCAGGGGCTCCAGGAATTTATGGAACAGGATATACTAGACCACACGGGCCTTGCACCCAAAGATAACATCGGGATAAGTTGATGCCCAACGGAAATATCCTGATCTCCGGCCACCCCATTACTGGACAAAAGCTCAAAGCCCTAGCTCCTTGGGGCTGGTGCCTTTCTCCACACCTAGCTCTTTCCCGCCCTTGGAAAACAATAAAAACGTTTCCTCTCTGCAATTTCTTTTCTTTGTGAATTCTTTTACAGCCCACATCACTGACCACCCTGACAGTCTTTCTAAGGCCTGGCATCTTCAAGGTTTGTTGAATGTCACCGAATTTACCCAGCACTCTTAACAATGCTTCCTAGTCTGCCATTCCCAGTACCCTGTCCCCTAACTGATAGAGGTCACTCTCAGAGCATCTCAGGGAAATGCTGCTTGATTTTAGTATTTCTGACCATCCATGATACAGCACTGAAAAAGTCCTAGGGAAATGTGTAACTTCCAACTTTACTGAAGTTACTACTTAACTTATATTAAGAAATTTTACACACATAAATATACACAAACTTTATATGACACAGATGACAAATATTTCTACTCCAAAGATCTGTAAAAGAATATCTAAAATGCAAAACACTTGGGTTTTGTATACATGCTCCCAGAATCTGTCAGACTCTGACATGTGGCAGCAAAGCACAGAAAGCAGAAAAGTGACGTCCCCATGCGACACCTATCCCAAGACATGAGCAGAGCTCCATGGAACACAACTTGTGTTCCCCAGCCCTGGAACCCAGCTCCTGGCTGAGCCAATAATGACAGCAAAGTCACCACACACTTTTTTCAGTTTCTGGTCAACAGAGAATTTTTTGGCTTAAATCAAGACACTACTGCTCCTTTGTGTTTCTTACACATGTCACTTTGGCATGTTCAACAGGCACTGCTGGTACTTCCATCTGCCAGTACAGCTCTGGGAAGAGAGATTGCTGCTCTAGGGTGACAACCCGAGTTTACATGCAGACATTCATATACATGCACACACAAACTTAGACCCACAAGACACATACCTAGGCAGGGGAGGAACCATTAGGTGCTGAGTTTCACATTAATCTCACTACTGATGCACTACTACAGCTCAGTGAGGAACTGACCGAGCTGGGAGTACCAGTCTGGGTACCAATGATGTTCCATTTGTTCCCTCTCCATCCAGGCCAGAAACTTCTTTCGCCTCCTCACTTGCCATACACAACATGAAGTCCTATGGAATCTCTTTCATATCTTTCTCAGGTCTCACTCACGCAACAAGTGCTGAGTGAATGAGAACGCTATTCTACACCCAGGGCTGTGACAGGAAACAAGGCCGATGTGCTTCCTGTCCTCAGGAGGCACACAGTCTAACGGGGATGCATGTAAGTCGAAAGGAAGGTAAGTGTGTCGGTAGGAACTAGTTCAGGGTGCTGCAAGAGCTCGGAAAAGGAAAGGCATCAAACTCGGACTTGGGATGTTAGGAAGGATTTTGAGGGAAAATGTCATTAAGGCTTGAATTTGTTATCTTATCTCTTCGTTCCTTCACATAGGTTTAGGACCTTTTTGCTTACTTGGACAACTGTCCCTATTCTTCTAATTTGTCTTTCTTCCTCTAAACTTACCTTTGACAGAAACCCTCATCCTCAAGATAAAAAGCAAACATCACAGACTGGGGCTCTTCATGATCTGGATTCCTAGTTATTTCACCAGGCTTCTGCATGTTCCCACATTTAAGACATACAGACCCCCATCTCCTGAGATGTGCTGCACTTCCCGGCGTCTGCCTGGAGTACCTTTTCCCTTGGGTTTCAAGGCTAGATGGAGCTTTACCTACTCTAGGAAGCCTACCCTAACCTTTTAGTCTGGGTGAGACACTCGTTGTAACATATATTTTAAAGATATTCTGGACACCATAAACAGTATATTAAGTATGTCCTGTTAAGTTTAGGCTTCCACTCAGGGGTGATGTGGTCCTAACCAAGGATCCGTATTTCAGAGATTGAAGTTATTAAAAGCCCTTTAGCTGTTCATATATTGACCAATACCTAAGGCTGTTCATTAGCTCAGAAATAGGAATTTTCTACTGGTAAAATTAATGGCTTGTTAATCAGAATGGTAAATATTAGAAATGAACCTCATTGCTAAAATAAAAGGTATTCAAGATATGTAGGATGACTACAATAATCTAAAGATAACACTAACTCTTGATCAGAGAAGGATTATGTCTATCCCTGATCACTTAGGAATGCTACCTGGGGCCACCCGTGTCTAGTCATTGGCTTAGGAAGGTTCTGTTTGTCTGAGGCTGGTTCTAAAATGTAACAAATTCCTGCTTCTATAACATTGCTGCATCTCTAATAGACACCTAACAAGACACAGCTGGGACATGAGAAAGTTTAAAAACCAGGTTGCATGAACCTATTTCTAAGTGAATATTTATTTAATAAGCATCTATAAGTATGGTAGAATTTGCTTTCATTATAATCTAGTAATAGGTGCCCTAGCTAGTGGCACAGTGGATAAGGTGCTGGCCTGTGAACCCAAAGGTTCCTGGTTTGATTCCCAGCAAGGGCAACATAACCAGGTTGCAAGCCAGGTCTCCAGCCAGGTCCATGGAGGCAGGTGAAAGGCAACCATACATTGATGTTTCTCTCCCTCTCTGAAAAATAATAAAATTAAAAAAAAATCTAGTAACAAGGTTGTGAGGGAACAGCTAACCATTTCTCAAACTTCTTCACTGGGCTCTTTAGCATAAAGCACATAAGTGTGGTATAAATTAGCTCTCCTCTCCGCTGTAGCACCTGCACATCTGCCCTGGCATATGTCTGTTTACCTTTCCTGCTGACACGGAGATCCCTGAGAACAAGGACTGTACTTTTCACTTCTGCAGTCCATTTCTGAGCTTAGTATCTAGTATAAAGATATACTTGCTGAATGACAATAATATGTAAGTAGCAATAATAGAGTGGAAGGACATCTGAGTAGGAGCTTGGAGATGTGTTTTGATGCCAGCTCCAACGGCAGCTGAGTACTTAGTATGTGTCAGTAACTTACTGGCTTAATATGTAGTCAGTAAATACTGTAGTCAGTAAAACAATACTACTCAAGCCCAGTATTTTTTTTTTTTTTCAAGATTGTATTATTTTCAGAGAGAAGGGCAGGGAGGGAGGAAGAAAGGGAGAGAGGCATCAATGCATGGTTGCCTTTCACCTGCCTCCAGCTGGGGAACTGGCTGGAGACCTGGCTTGTAACCTGGTTATGTGTCCTGGCTGGGAATTGAACCAGAGACCCTTGGGTTCAGAGTCAAGCACAGTATTAAACACATAAATAGTGCCTCATTTAATCATCAGGACAATTCTGAAGGGTAGCACCATCATTCTACAAAGGAGGAAAGGGAGAGTCTGACTTAAGATTATTCAGATTAATAAGTAGAAAAGTCAATCTTTGAACCCAAGTCTGTAGAATCCAAAGCACATATTTTTTAACCTCTATTTTAGAAGTGTGTTCCATGGCTAACATTTGAGAACTTAGGCAATACAAAACTAAACAAAAAAAACCCAAAAAGCAATTCCCTCTGGATTCTAATAGCCTCCTTTATTTACAGAGCAAGACTAAATAACTTAGGCCCTTTCTAGCTTCCCATGTTGCCACCTTGGTCTTATCTGCCCTGTCCTGACAAGAGTGAGCGATTTTCATGGGCAGCTTGTCATAGAGCTTTGCAGACAACATTTTGTTCTCATTCTTTTTTTTTTTTTTCTCTTTTGAAAAATGTCTCGGGGGATTCTAAAGGCAGAGAAAAGGGGCCCATTTTTGGCACACTGTTCTGAAGATGGAACCTACTGTTAGTCAATAAAGCCAGCAAGTTGTTCTAAAATCCTTTGATGACATGGATGCTGCCTGAAATTTTGGGAGTGGGGGGGAAGGCAAGGAGAGAAAACCTACAATGAGGGATACTTCAACTACTAGAGAAATAAAAATGGTAAAAACAAAACAAAACCCAGTACCCTGACTGGTGTGGCTCAGCGGGCTGGGTGTTCCACAAACTGAAAGGTCACAGGTTCAATTCCAGGTATGGGCTCATGCCTGGGTTGTGGGCCAAGTCCCCAGCTGGGGGTACCAGAAGCAACCAATTGATGTTTCTCTTGCACATTAATGTTTCTCCCTCTTTCTCTCTTTCTTTCCCCTTCTCTAAAAAGAAATAAAATCTTGAAAAAGAAAGGAAGGAGGGAAGGAAAGAAGGAAGGAAGATGGCAAAAACGTCAATCTGCTTACCACATTTCACCTGAACTATTGCAGCTGATAAAGGAAGGATTTTAGTGGTTCTCTGGACATTACCTGGGGATTGGTCAGTTGAAAGACTCACACCATATCTGTGCCGCCAAGTTTACAGTCAGGGATTGAAGTGGCGTAGATAGCTCTATCCCACAAATACCTACTGAAGAATGTGCTGAAATGTTACTATCTCAGACCACAGTTTTCTTTTGGCACAGCTACGTACATTGTTTTCCTCCTTAGAATATATTTCATTTGCTACCATTCGCTGAAACCAGGGTTGCATACCTGCTAGAGAGGATGAGAATTCTAGAAAAAAAAGTAAGCCCCTAGTTCCCAGGAGACAGATGCTAGCCCCCAGACTGGCTTCTTTGGAAGAGGCAAGATGTCCTAATGATATGTCATCAAGGCAACCAATTAGAAAGAACCTTTGATGGCATTAAGACAATTAAAAATCACAGTCATTTTAAGAAGATTGTTCAACAGAGGACAGTAAACACACAGAAAGAAGTTGTTTTTTGACTTTAAAACTTACTTTTTTAATAGCAGGATCCCCTTTGGATGGATGACAGGGTGGGGACATTTTTATCTGGAAAAAAAATCAAACAATGTCCTCTTAGTTATAGTCTAGTTTTATTTGACTCATATTCAAAATAATTCAACTAGAATTGGTATAACAGATAAAACAGATATTTTCAGAGTAACAATGAATAGATTTTTTTTTTTTTAAGTCCCTTTGAAATACACTTAGGGTAAGAAAAGTAGAACAGATGGTCCAGGTTGGTTTTAGCCAAATGGTGAGGAACCAAATAGAGATTTTTGTTGATAAAAATCATCTGAAACATGCAATAGTCAGCATTTCTATGGAGGCCAAAGCCAAGGATATTACATCTTTGTGATGTAATATCCCTTTTAAGCAAAACATGCATAAAGGAGTTTGATAATAATAGTGAAGGATTTAGGTTAAGTGTCGGTCAACCATAACTAAAGGACACTTTGCCTAAGGAAGGAAAGACTCTTGGTACAGAAAAGTCTTCAAATACTTGAAGGGTGAAAAGATTGTCATTAGGTAAAAGAGCAAGACCCAATTATACATTGCCTGCAAGAAACACACTTTAGTACATAATAAAAAAACTAATGGAACAGCAAGGACAAACAGAGTTTATAATCAGAGATTTCCATACCTTCCTTTCAACAAGCAGGCAGATAATCAGAAAATATCAACACAATTAAGAAATGGGCAAAGGTCCCAAATGGACATTTTCCAAAGATATACAAAAGGCCAACAGCTATAAAAAATGTTTAATCAGGGAAATGCAAATAAAATCCACAATGAGATATCACCTCATACCCATTAGGATGGTTTTTATAAAACAGACAAGAGATAACAAATGTTGGCAAGAATGCGGAGAAAAGGGAATGTGTTGGGAAGAAGGATATGTTAGTGGGAATGTAAAGTTAGGTACTGCCATTGGGCAAACAATATGGTGGCTCCTCTAAAAAGTAAAAATTAAACTACTATCTGATCCAGCAATCTCATTCCTGGGTATACATCTGAAGGAACTGAAATCAGTACCTTGAAGAGATATCAGAACACCCTACTCAATCAAGTATGCAAACAACCTAAGTGTTCATCAATAGATAAATAGAGGAAAGATATGATAAACATACATACAATGGAATATTATTCAGCCATAAAAAGATAGAAATCCTACTATTTGCAACAACATGGATAGACCTTGCATGCTAAGTGAAATAAGTCAGATAAAGAAGGACAAATACTGTATGATATCACTTACATGTTGAATCTAGAAAAGCTGAACTCATAAAAAGAGAGAAAGAATTATGGTTACCAGAGGCTAGGAGATAAGGTATAAATTTGCAATAGTAAATGAATAAATTTGGGAGATCTAAGGCAAAACATAGTGACGATTGTCAATAATACTGTATTTTAAACTTCAAAGTTGCTAGAAAACTAGATTTTAGTTTTTCAATTAAAAAAAATCATGTGATATGATAGTACTAGCTAATGCTACTGTAGTAATCATATTGAAATACATAAATATATCAAACCAACATGTTGTACACCTAAAACTACACAATTATGTCAATTATATATCAATTCAAAATAAAAAAGATACAGAAGGCTTAACACAACTACCTTAATCAGATGGACATTTAACAGACAACCCCCCCCCAAAAAAAAAGTAGAATACATATTCTTTTTAGGTATATGTGGACCATTTACCAACTTAAGACTGTTTTCTGACAATAAAACAATTCTCAATAATGAAAAGAATTTAAGTCATAGAAAGAATGTTCCCTGACCAAAACATATATAAAGTTAGGTCAATAACAGAAAGATCTCTGGAAAAAATTCCCAAATATTTAGGAACTAAGTAACAGGCTTCCAAATAATCCAAGGATCAAAGAAGAAATCAAAAGAAAATTAGACCCTAGAAACACACAACATACCAAGACTGAATGAATCATGGAGAAAGAAGAAATGAATAGGCCAATAACTAGTAAGGAAAATGAATCAGGAATCAAAAATCTCCCAGCAAAGAAGGGTCCAGGACCAGTTAGTTTTGTTGGTGAATTCTACCAACCATTTAAAGAAGAATTATTGCCAGTCTTACTCCAATTGTTCTAAAACACTGAAGAAGAGGGACCGCTTGCAAACTATTTTAAGGGGTCAGCATTACTCTGATATCACAGCTAGACAGGACACCACAGGAAAGAAAACTATAGGCCAATATCCCTGATAAACACAGATGCAAAAGTCCTCAATACTGGCAAACTAAATTCAATAGCACATTTAAAAGATCATACATCATGATCAAGTGGGATGCCTCCCTAGGAGGTATATAGGAGGGCTCAACATACACAAATAAATAATGTGATACACCACATTAACAGAATTAAGGGAAAAATCCACATGATCATCTCAAATGATGCAGAAAATCATTTGGCAAAATTTAACACCATTTCATGATAAAAACACTCAACAAACTAGGATTAAAAGGAAACTACCTCAACATAATAAAGGTATATATACATACAGCTAACATACTCGCTGATGTAAATTGAAAGCTTTTCCTATAAGAAGGAAACATTTCACCACATTAATTTAACACAATATTAAATGTGGGTGGGGGAAGTCCCACCCACAGTGATTAGACAAGAAGAATAAAAGGCATTCAAATTGAAAAGGAAAAAAATAAAATGACCTATCTTTGCAGATAACATGATCTTACATGTAGAAATTTCTAAATTTAGATTCCAACACATAACCTGTTAGAACTAATAAATAAATTAAGCAAAGTAGCAGGACACAAATCAACCCACAAAAATGAGTTTGTGTTCCTATACACTAACCATGAACAATCTGAAAAGGAAATTAAGAAAATAATTTACCATACCATCAAAAAGAATAAAATACTTAGAAATAAACTTATCCATGGAGGTTTTGACTTGTACACTGAAAATTACAAAATATTGCTGAAAGAAATTAAAGATGAAAATAAATAGAAAAAGCACCCTGTGTCCATGTTTTAGAAGACCCAATATTATTAAAATGTCCGTACTACCACCCAAAGCAATCTATAGGTTCAATACAATCTCTATCAAAATCTCAATGGCATTTTTTTTTGCATAAATAAAAAACATCCATTCTAAAATTTGTATGGAAACACTCTTGAAAACAAACAAAGTGGGGGTGTCACATTTCCTGATTTCTAAACTTACCAGAAGGCTACAGTAATCAAACTGTGCTATTGGCATAAAGGCAGGCATATAAACCAAATGGAATAGAAGATAGAGACTAATACGCTGAATTCAACAACACATTAAAAGGGTTACACATTGTGATCAAGTGTGATTCATCACACATACGGTCAAAAGATTTCCCAAGAGGGTAATGAGGCCATTTAATGGAGGAAAGGACAGTCTTTTAACAAAACTGAAGATCCAAGTATAAAAGAATAAAGCTGGACCTTTACCTAACACCATGCACAAAAACTAACTCAAAATTGATCCAAGACCTAAATGCAGAGCTGAAACTATAAAACTCTCAGAAGAAAACATAGGGAAAAAAATGCATGATGTTGGATTTGACAATGATTTTTTAGATATGACACTAAAGGTGCAAGCAACAGTAAATTTAAAAAAAGACAAATTTGACTTCATCAAAATTAAAAACTTGTGTACACCAAAGGACATTGCAGAGTAAAAAGGCAATTCACAGAATGGAAAATAATATTTGCAAATGATATAACTGATAAGGAATTAATATCTAGAATGTATAGAGAACTTCTAAAACTAAAAAACAAACAGAAACCCCAAAAACCTCCACCAACAAAAAACCCCTAAACAAACAAATCAATTTAAAAATCAGCAAAGGACTTAAACAGATATCTCTCAAAAAAAAAAAAAAAAAATATATATATATAGATGGCCAATAAAAACATGAAAAGATGTTTTATATCATGAGTCATTCACAAAACGAAAATTAAAAACACAATGATACTATCCTACACACCTATTACAATAGCTGAAACTAAGAAGATTGACTACACCAAGGATGTAGAGAAACTGAAACCATTGTATACTGATGGTAGGAATGTAAATGGCACACCCATTTTGAACAGTCTGGCAGTCTCTTAAAATAATAAACATAATTTTTCATATGAATCAGCCATTCCACTTCTAGGTATTTACCCAAGAAAGATGAAAGTATACTCCATACAAAGATATGTACACAAATCTTCACAATGGCTTTGTCTGTAATAGCCAGAAGCTAGAAACATCCAAATGTCTAGCAACAAACAGGTAGACTAATAAATTATGGTATAACCATAAAATGAAGATTCACTCTTCAATAAAAAGGAATGGACTCAATACAACAATGTTGATAAATCTCAAATAATTATGCTAAATGAAAGAAGCCAGATCAAATATATCTCAATAAAGCATTTAAAGAAATTTGATGAATACAGCTAAAATGGTGCTCAGAAAGAAATTTATAGTTTTGTATGCTATACTAGAAAATAAGAAAGGTTTACAATAAAGGATGTAGGTATCCAATTTAAGAAGCTTGAAAAAGATCAAAGTAAAACCAAACTAAGTAAAAGGAAGAAAATAATAAGCAGAAATCAAACAAAAACAAGAGAGAAAATTAGCAAGGTTGCCAAAGTTGGTTTTTTGGAAATACCTACAAAATAGATCAACTGCTATTTAGATTGAGAAGAAAAGGAGACACAGTTACCAATATCAGCAATGAAAGATGATATATTACATGTAACATTACTTACAAACATTTAAAAGACAAGTAAGACCTTATGGACAAGTTTATGGCCAATAAATTTGGCAAATTAAATGAAAAGGACACATTCCTTGATAAACAACTTAGAAAATGGACAAGACAAAACAGATTTGAATAGCCCTATATTTATTAAAGAAATGAAATTTGTTATCAAATCTGTCCACAAAGGAAACTCCAGGTCCAAATGATTTCATCAGTACATTCTAGCAAATACTACACAGACTAATACATGAAATCAGAATATCAATTTATTAATTTCAAGGAAAAATGAAATTATTATTAGAAGTAGTTTCGTACCAGACACCATTTAGAATGATGAAAAAGAAGTATAGGTATAGGATAAGCAACTGGGCTCAAGTTCTTACACCTCTTCCAATTCTAACAAATCTAAGAGCCTACAGTATAGATGATGAAGATATTTCCTATCACTGTGGCATCAAACTATTCAGACAGGACCATGCTGCAGACTTTTTGCCCTTCCCCTCTGACTTTCAGAATAACTTTAGAAAACATACCTCAGCTTACAGATTGAAACTGCTGGCTGTCCAAACTGTCCTTTTAGATTTAGCAGGTCTGCAAAAATTAGACTTGACAGCCCTTGCTCTAACATACCATGACATTAATACTCTGGAATTTACTCCAGATGTATGATGTAGCTTGCTAAACGTGATCCAATTTTAACTCCTGGTATGCTCTTTTTGAAAAGGGAGAAAATACGTTTTCAAAGCAAAGTAGATATTTAAGCTTTAAAAAAAAATCTCATGAAAGAATCCACAGACTTTTTAAAAACAAGCCAAGAACTAGATGTGGTGCTGGACAATCTATCTGAAAAAGCTGTTCTCTGGAGATTAAGCCAGTGTTTGAAGTGGCAACAGAAATGGTTCAGTATTACTCATGAAAGGCCTTTTTTTCATTTAACAGGATTCCTTTTGGAAATGCCTCAGGCAATGCAGTTTAAAAGAGACACTTTAAATCCAGGTGTGTAGACCCAGGATCTGGGGAGATGGCTGATATATTAAGCTATGGCCTTAATAATAATGCTGAACTTTGGAGATCTTTGCTTCTCAAAGATAGGAATCATTTTATTATCAATCTGATCTGAAGTTTAATAGCAATAGGAAAACCTTACCACCTGGCTTTTCTTAAAAAAAGAAAAAAACAACCAAGCCTTGATATTTTTGATTACAAAGGGGAATATATGTTCACTAATGGAAATTTAGAAAATACAAAACAGCAAAACAAAACAAATACAACTCACAATCCAACTACATTAGCAATAACTGCTAACATTTGGAATCACACTATTTTGTTATATTTCATGTTACATGTTGAAAATGCTCTATCAATAGTCTTCAGTAACATGATTTTTCACGCCTATATAGGAATCCATTCATTGTATAGATATACCATAATTAACCTAAATCAACCATTGGGAGGCTATTAAAACATTTACGTCGCTTTCAATTCTTTTATTATTGAAATGCTGTCATAAACATCCTTGTATATACCACCTTGCATACATTCTTTATGTATTATTTCCATTGCACAGATTCTTATGGATCCCTACTTCTAAAATTGTAGACATTTAAAAATACATACCGCCAATTTTTTTCCAGATATGATGGATCTACAAACCCTTTTCCTATAATTCTGAAATCTAAAATGCTCTGAAACCAATAGGATTTCTTTTTGAAAACTCTTGGCACCAGAAGTCACCTACCTGACCTGAACTGAACTGAACTGAAGCTCTTTATAGTCTTTATTTATCCAACATAAACATTTGATTTGGGATGCTACACCAGACCCCACTGGGAATGTTATATAATATTCAATATATGCCCCCATATTACCTTTCTTTTAGCACTTCAAATATGCCATTTTATTGTCCTTTGGCTTCCCCCATTTTATTAAAATGAGAAGTCATCCATCATTCTTATTATTGTCTATCTTTGGCTGCTTTAAAGATTTCCTCTTTCTTTGGTTTTAGCAGTTTGACTATGATGTGTCTGAGTGTGATGTTCTTTGTATTTATTTTGTCAGTGATTTGCTGAAACTTTTTGACATATGGGTTGATTTTTTTTCATCAAATGTGGGAAAATTCCAGACATTATTTGGCCACCCCGTTGTCACTTTTCTCTGTCCTCGCCTTCTGGAGCTCCAGTATTATATATGCTAGAATTCTGGATACTGTTTCAGTTATAATTATTTCTATTGAAATGCCTTCAAATTTACTGATAACATGTCTCAGTGTTAAAAATACTGTCGATATCAAGTCCTGGCTGGTGGCAGAGTGGAAAAATACTGTTGATATCTAACAAACTTTTCATTTTCTGTTTTGAGCTTTAGAATTAACATTTTGTTTTATTTTATAGTTTCCACTTATCTGCTAAGATTTCCCCACATGCTCATTCATTCTGATCTTTTCCTCTAAAACCCTTAACATATTTCTAATCTTTATCTTAATGTACTTGGCTGCCAAGTCCAACATGTGGCTTATCCATAGATCTGCTTCTATTGATGCTTTTTCTCTTGATTTTGAGTTATATTTTCCTCCTTCTCCCAATTGATCTTATGATAGTGTGAGCTCTGGCTTTGTCAGACAGGATTTATTTTGCTTTTGCCTTCAGTCTTAGGGCAGCTATTCTAAAGCACAGTTCTTCTGCAGTTTCAGTGCAAAATGTGAGGTGTTTTACCAGTTTTCTTATTTGGCAAGACTTGCATTCAAGGAAAAAAAAAAAAAAACCATGCAGCTGCTGAAATGAAATCTCTGCTCAGTTCTTGAATTCATCTAATTCTACTTTCTGCTTGCTTTCTTGGAGCATTATTGTGTATGTGCAGTTTTGAAAACCATAAAAGGATTTGTAGCTCCCTCTTCCCTGGCACCCTGCTTGCTGAGATTTCCCTCCTCAATGTGTACAGCTGCTTTGGTATTGAACTCTGACCACTGTTTCTTTGTCTCAATTAGAATGCCACTTTCTGTTTAAACTCTTTCACTCAGTATACTCCAAACTGAAAAGTGCCCTCAGGGAAAAGATGGTCAAATGTTGAGCTCCTCTAGTTTGCTTGCTTTCATTAAGGTTTTATTCTCTAAACAATGCATTTTAAAAAAGATTTTATTTATTATTTTTAGAGAGAGGGAAAGGGAGAGAAAAATCAATGTATTGTTGCTTTTCACCTGACTCCAGCTACGGAGCTGGCTGGAGAACTGGCTTGCAACCTGGTTATGTGTCCTGGCTGGGGAATCGAACCAGCGACCTTTGGTTCGCAGGCTGGCACCTTATCTACTGTGTCACCAGCTAGGGGCTACAATGCATTTTTAAAAAGTATATTTTGGCCCTGGCTGGTGGCACAGTGGATAAGGTGCCAACCTGCGAACCCAAAGGTCACTGGTTCGATTCCCAGCCAGGGCAACATAACCAGGTTGCAAGCCAGGTCTCCAGCCAGGTTTGTAGCTGGAGGCAGGTGAAAGGCAACCATACATCGATGTTTCTCTCCCTCTCTTCCCCTCTCTCTAAAAATAATAAAATATTATACACACACACACACACACACATATATATAGTGTAGAGCTTATCATTGCTACCGACGGAAAGGCTGTTCAATACAGGCTACAGGATCATGGCTGGAATCTGAACTCTGTATTACATTTTTTTCTTTTTTGTGTGTTACTTTTGCCCCTACTTCTTTTAGAATTCCAATTACACATATATTTTGCTACCTGAAGGTGTTCCGTAGTTCACTGATGCTGTGTTCATTTATTTTCAGTTTTTTTTTCTCTCTGTGTTTGATTTCAGATAGTTTCTATTGCCATAGAGTCAAGTTTACTAATCATTTCCCTTCAAGGTCCATCATGGTGTTAGTCCCCTCTAGTGTGTTCTTCATCTCCGACATTGTGGTTTTAATCTCTAGATGTTCTATTGGGTCTTTATAACTCCTGTATATTTAAATGTTCAATCTTTCCTCCAGCTTCTAGAACATATGGAGCACAATTATAATAACTTATTTTAATGTTCTTCTCAACTAAAACATTATCTGGCCAAAGTGATTTGGATAAGGAATCGTGAACTTTACTAATATGTATTCCCTTTAGTAGTGCATTAACATGTCTAACCTCATATCCTTATTAATATAAATGCATATGTATTATTAACATATAACAGTTTTAATATGTATTTTTAAAATTTTGCAAGTTATTTAATAAATAAAAAAAGGTACCACATTGCTGTTTTAACCTGTATACCTTTGATTACAGGTAAAGTTAAACATTTTTTTAAACTTAATTGGACAATGGAAATATTTTTAATGCCCTTTGCCCATATTTCTATCAAAGCTTTTGTTCTACATAAAGACTGGAAACACTTGCTTGGCACTATTGTCACCCTTAGTCTTTTGGACACAAGCCTTGTCTGGATCAAAGGGAAATGCACAAATTCATAGAATGTTAAGAATCTGATTGTTAGGTTGTTGTCCTGACAAAGAAGTGAAGACTTCCCTGTAATAGAGATGTTGCTACCTATCCATTTTCCACAATTACAATGCATCAGATTAATTCCTTGTTTAAAACCCTTTGCATTTTCCCTTTAAGAATGCAAACTAAGAGTCTGCCCAAGTATTATAGGCTATTCAGGACTGGCTCAGCCTACCTCTTTAACTTCATTCCTTGCCATATTCCCCTTTAGTCAGTCACTGTGTTCCATCCACTGATCTTTCCTCAGTTCCTTGAATAAATCATTCCCTTGCCTCCTCAGTTCCCTTGTGCTTACATTCTCTCTTGCTTGTGATCTCATGGATGGGATCTCCTTATCTTTCAGATCTTAGCTTAAACATCAGCTCTGAAGATAGATATTCCCTACCACCCAATCCAAAGTAGGTTTCCCTTCATGTTTTTCCCAAAACATTCTCTTCTTTTCCCTTACTGCACTTATGTACCTATCACAATTTGAAATTACACTTAATATATTGTTTATTGTCTAGCTCTCTTACTTGATGGTAAGCTACATGATGGTGGGAACTATATATTTTTTGTTGTTCACCAATGTACACTTAGTACCAAGAATAGTTTTAGCCCAAAGTAGGCATACGTTAAATATTGGCTGAAGTAATGAACTACTTAATACTAAAGTATAACAAGATTGTTAGAAAATGGTCAAAAGTCTTCTCAAAAACATTCATTTATGTCAGAATCATTCATCATCTCTCTGCACTTCTGAGATATATTAATCTTTATTTAACTATAAGTTTAATTTAGAAGATAATCTTTTGAGAAATGCTATCACCAAAAACTAATATCTCATTTTTTTGCATTAGTTTCAATTTAATGTATTTATAATAGGGAGCTAATATTCTTTAAAACTGGACAAGTATAGGGGGGGAGTGGGTGAGTGGGAAAGGGGACAGAGGGGAGTAAAAAGGGGATCGATGTAATAAAACAAAAATAAATAAATAAATAAAAACAGACAAGTGAAAACAAGTGTTCCTATTTCATTAAATAGCATGTAAACCAAATCTCTAATTTATAGTGGGAATCCAAAATAAATAAGCAACGCACAATGGTTAACAGAAAATCATAACCAGTGAGCATAAATAAATGTTATCTACTGAATAGTTTCATGGAGGTTGTAATTACTTCCTTCTAACATTTTAAATAAATTTATCCCAAATAAAATACATTTCCTTAGCTAACTCTAAAATTAAAGAAACAAAAACCACTCCAAGTACCAGGAAAAATATCAGCTTATTTCACTTAATTCCCTCCTTTAGTGATTATTAAAGGATAAGCAGGCCTATATGTTTATTTCCACTTGTCTTCCTCAGATATTTACCTTTCATCAAAAACAAACAAACAAACAAAAAACTCTGATATTTAACTAATGTACTTGGCTCTCTACTCATAAGGATGATTTAACCAAATTTGAAAAGATATCATGCAATATATGTTATAAAACTTCCTAATGCAACTTTAGTACTATTTGTTTCTTGAAGTTTTAAAAGGAATAACAACTTGAATGTTTCTGATACATATTAGAACTCTAAGCTCTCAAGAATTCTAAGCCTTGTTGATAATAATGATAAAACTAAAATCTAGTAAATCTTCAAGTTGTCTTTGAATTTATATTGTTACCTGTTAACCAAGAATTATTACTTTAAAATTGAATAGCAAGTTAATTTCTTTTAATGCTAATCAGTACCAACGAAGATGGTTAGTTGCTACTACACATTTAATAAAGTAATAGTCAAGGGTTAAATTATGGTATGCTATATTATATTATATTATATTATACTGCATTGAAATAGCATTTGTTGAGAAAAAAGAATGATGAGTTTGTCAGTTGAAATGAGTTGCTTCAATGTATTTCATCCGTGGGTAACACTGTAGAGGAAGCAAAAACGGAAAATCATGGAGACTTGCATGGTCTATTCTGTGGACCTATGTTTCAGATTGAGTTGCTGTAAACCGCGGTGAGGGGAAAGGAGGTAAGCAAAGAATGAAATGAGTCATCTTCCCCCTGTTGGTGAGAAGAAAAGTGCTTACTCATGAGGAAAGCAGGCTTTCTGGGGGAATAACTCCCACTACAGCGGTGTAAACCTGTTGGAAGGCACCTAATATATCAGAGTTATTGGTTATGCATCTTTACCAGCTGTGAAAAACAGAAATGAGAAAAGGTGAAAGACTTTATGCACCAAAAGCATAGTTTAGAGGGAACTGGTACATCCTGTTGGCTGGAGTCAGAAAATAAAAAAGTAAAAATCAATGATCATAAATCTTGGAAAAGGATAAAACAAAAAGCTACTTGACATCAGGATCACATTACAAAGGTCGTGAGACGCATCAGATGTACTCAGTATCCTCTGGGGGAGACAGCAACTGTGAAAGCTGACTGGCCCTCTCAGCGTGGCTTTAGTCACTGGGACCCTCACCTCTGTGATCCCCCCATACAAGGGCTAAGAACTTAACCAGGGTTCATAGCCAATAGACTTTCAAAGTAAATTAAGAGAGTGAAGTACTTGTGTGAAATAAAGTTTAATAAGAGCTATCATTTTCACTTTATTTTACATTTTTAAATTAAAAAAAAACAGCCCTGGCTGGTGGTTCAGTGGATAAGTTGACAGCTTGCAAACCCAAAGGTCACTGGTTCGATTCCCTAGTCAGGGCACATAACCAGGTTGCAAGCCAGGTCTCCAGTCAGGTCTGTGGCTGGAGGCAGGTGAAAGGCAACCACACACTGATATCTCTCTTCCTCTCTGCTTCTCTCCCTTCCCCTCTCTCTAAAAATAATATATAAAATCTTAAACAAACAAACAAACAAAAATACCACAGGCTGGAAGTAGGAAAAGTGGAGCTAAAGATGGTTTCAAAAACTTCAAATATTGGCCATCCCTCTCTGAGCCACATAGATTTCCTTCCACTATAAAACAGGGACTGTATCAGCCTTGAGAGTTGTGAATATTAGCATGAACACATCTTAAGCATGTACTTGGTAAATTTAATTTCCTTTTCCTTCTTGTGTTATTAACCTACTACATCTTTTTACAAAAAACAAGTGAGACAGGGAGCTAGAGGAAAATTTAAGAAATCCAAAACAGTTCCCATTCTAACTTGCTTCATTATTAGGAAGCATCAAACAGGTTTTCAAGGATCTCAGTCACCTTCCTGGAGTGTCCAAAGAATGCAAAGGTTGAGTCATCTCTCCTGCCTTAGAGAGTGGGACGACCTCAGAAATAAAGCTGCTTTTGACACGTAGAAACAATTTCAAAATAATTTTGCTTTTTTAGATTCTTTGAGAGAAGGCAGGAGAAAAAACAATGAAATATAGATTATTGTCTTTCTTCACTGTATGAGGATCGGGGATGGTGGAACAGGGCAACCAATGTAGTATAAATGGCTTTAAAATTTAACATCAATTCATGAAAAAGTCTCAGCAAAACATGAAGTAGAAGGGAATTTCTGTCTATACATAACATAAAACTTACACACAAAAAACCTACAGTTAATATTATACTTAGTGATAAAAAAATGGAACATTTTCCCCTAGAAGATCAGTAACAAGATAAGAATGTCTATTCTTACCATTCCTACTCAACATTGTACTAGAGGTTATTGCAATAATGGAAGACAAAGAAATAAAAGGCACAAGATTGGATAAAAATGAAATAAAAGTCAGTATTTGCAATGATGACTGTATGTAGAAAATAGCAAAGAATCTACAAAGAGTACTAGAACTAATTAAGTAATTTTTGTAAGGCACTGGTTACCAGACACAAGGTCTACGTACAAAAATACACTGTATTTCTCCATACCAGAAACGAACAACTAGAAATTGAAATATAAAACAGTAAATATACAATAGCATCAGTCATTGAATACTTAGAAATAAATCTTACAAAACATGTATGAATTTTTTTTTTTCTTCAATGTATGGTTGCCTTTTTCACCTGTCTCCAGCTATGGACCTGGCTGGAGACCTGGCTTGCAACCTCATTATGTGCCCTGGCTGGGGAATCGAACCTGCAACTTTTGGGTTCACAGGCCGGCACCTTATCCACTGAGCCACCAGCCAGGGCACATGTATGAATTTATATGCCAAAAATACAAAACACTGATGAAATCAGAGAGTTAAATAAATTGGGAAATATGTTAATGAATTGGAAGACTCATTATTAAGATGTCAATTTTCCCCAAACTGACTTATATATTCAACACAATCCCAATAAAATCCCAGCATGATTTTTGTAGAAACTGACAAACTGATTTTAAAATTTACATGAAAAAGTAAAGGAAGTAGAATAGTTAAATGTTGGAAAGAAGAACCAAGTTAGAGGATGCACATGACCTGATATCCAGATTTACACTAAGCTACACTACTGAAGAAGGGATAGATGTAGAGGGCAATGAAATAGAATAGAAAGTCTAGGAATATAACCACACATACACAGTCAATTGATTTTTTTCGGTAAGTTATAAGGACAAGGTAATGTATATCCACATGCAACAGACTGAACCTCAATCCTTATTTCACACCCTATTCAAAATAAACTGCAAATGAATCAGTAGTCGCCAGGGGCTGAGTGTGAGGGGAGAGGTTGACTATAAAGAAATATAGGGGATACTGTTCTATATCTTCTTTTTTCTTTTGAAGATTTTATTTATTATTTTTCAAAGAAAGAGGCAGAGAGGGAGAGAAACATCAATGTACGGTTGCCTTTTACCTGCCTCCAGCTACAGACCTGGCTGGAGACCCAGCTTGCAACCTGGTTATGTGCCCTGGCTGGGAATCGAACCAGCGACCTTTGGGTTCACAGGCCGGCGCCTTCTGCTCTCTATCTTCATTTTTAAAGGTGGTTGTCAAAACTAGCAGAAGGTAAATTTTACTCTTTACAAATTATGTATTAAAACACATAATTACATATATGATATGCAATTGTATTTTTAAAAAAAGGAAAACAAAGTTTATTTTAACCTCTCAGGGCTATCTAGGAAAAAAATCTAAATGGTAATATCTAGGCCACAATATGCATGTAATCACATGTTGTTTATGCATAGGATATAACTGAAAGAGGAAAAAACTGAAGTGCCCAAGATGTAATGCCTTAGGTATCTGCATAAATAAAGGTTCCCCATCTGTATTTGGTTTCAGCTTGGAAAGATGTTGGAAATCATAAGACCCATCTTTCCTTCCCTAAATGCAAAGAAGAAAGCATTTCAGATGTATCGTTAACCACATTTTCAATCTGGAAACCATATTAAACATCTTTACCTTTATGTCTTGCAGACATTCCTAAGTCCAACAGTGAATTCTCTGTTTTTATGTTTGCGCTCATCTTAAACATATCTCAAGTATGTACTCTTTTTCCATGCCAATTTCTACCATTCTAGAACAAGTTACCACTTCTCTCCTCTAAATTACTTCAATATTCTTGGTCACCCTATTCAATTCTTGCTTCCATTTCAATTCTGCAGTATTTTTAAAAGATACTACTTAAGAAAAAACCCTATTGTGATCAGTTCATATCATTCCTTCCTCAAAAGCCTTCATTATCTTCCCTATTTCTTTAGTACAAACATAAAATAATTAATGTGGTCCCCATTTATCTCACTAGCAATATCTCATACTACTCTTTCACCCTCCAGATTCAATCACCCTGAATGTCTAGTCTCATGTTCTTTTCCACTTCATAGTAAAGATGCTATATGTTTGTTCCCTGACTGTAACACTCCTCCTCCTGCCTATCCTTGCATTGAAACTTGTGTAGCTTACTTACTTTCTTTGTTTTCTTCAGGGGCAATGAACATGGCATTTTCGAGGAAGCCTTTCATGATCTTTCATGTCTACATCAGATCTATTGGTTATCTGCTCTTATAGCGTATTCATCTGCAAGGACTTGTGATATAATTTTTTTGAAAACTTGATTTTGTTCCTGGTTCTTGTCACATAGTTCCTAAAACCCTAGAAATCTGAGTAATATGCTAATGAGATTATGGGTATCTAGGGACCCCAACACATCTTCAGAATGGCAGGTGGTCACCAGAAAGATCAGGCCATGAAAGTTCTACCTGCCCCTAACCTCCCTCACCCCTGCCTCCACCACTTCTTGGAAGGGGAGAGGGCTTGAGTTAATGGTCAATAGTCAATGATTTAATCAATTATGACTACATAATGAAGCTTCCATAAAACCTCCTAAATGAAGTTCAAAGAGCTTCTGGGCTGGTGAACACACTGATGTCCTAAGAAGGCAGTATACTGGGAGAGGGTACACCCCAAATATCTCACTCTATGCATTTGTCCCATCTGACTATTTCTGTGCTGTATCCTTTATAATAAACAGGTTAATGTAAAGTATTTTCCTAAATGCTACAAGCCATTCTAGTGAATTACTGAATCTGGGCAGGGGTTCAGTAACTTGCCAAATCAGACCTGAGTGTGGGTAACCACTTTGGGACTGGTGTCAGAAATGAAGGCAGTCTAACAGCAATGAGCTCTTACCCCTGGGGAGTCTGACACTAACTTCCGGTAATTAGTGTCAGAAATAACTTGAGAATACATATTCAAAACCTGTTTATAATTTCATTCATTATAAACTCCCCAAGGCAAATGTCTTGTCTACTACTACTCTATCCCCAACACTTAGCACAGTGCTTAGCATATTGTCTGGTATAGAATGGGTGGATAAATAAATGAGTGCCTATGACGGGAGTACAGAAATTTTGAACTGTTACTTTGGAGGGAGGGGAGTTTTCTTGGGTCTGCCTCTGATACAACACTGAAAGCTGATAAAACAAAGATAAAAAACAAGTCCAACTGTTCACTATGTGATATTAAGGGTGAATACAAAACAGGGTGGCAAACAGGGAAGAGCAGGAAACAGAAAATGTGACAGCACTTGCCACTTTGGAGAGGAAGCAGACCGAACAGCACAGTGATCAGGCCATAGCCCTAGTGATCACTCCTCCTCCATACTGAGCCCCTCATGTTGTCAATTGCCATTCTCCCCAAAACTTTTCAGCAGTAGAGTTCAAACTCTGCTCCACTGCTTGCTAAAGAAGCAAAAATTAAAAGGATGTAAAATGAATAAAACCATATCTAACCCCGTTACTCGGACTCCAAAGGCAATGGAATTCCTCACACGAACACTACTGCATCAAGTTCTTTAAAGAAAGTTACCCAGCTGAGCACACCTTGCACAGAGCACCCATGTACGCACCTTGTCCATGAGCCCCGCTTCAAAGTGACCACTCTGCACCCTTTGGCACACAGGTACTCGTTAGCACCATAGCATTTGTACTTGGAGACCTCTTACTTTCACAGAGGATCTCAGGCTGATGTGTGTGCCATCTTTCTGTTCAGAGAGATCTTAAGCTTTTTGTAGGGTAGAAAATAGCTTCTGTTGGTCTCAAATCTCTATTTTTCAGTGCTGGACATAGAGGAGAACCTCTTCTCCTCCAAATGGGACTGAACAGATATCCTGCACTACTCATCAGGTAAATACGTTGAAGCCAACAGAACCTGACAAAGATGAGGTCAGGTACACAAGATACTTGTCAGAAAAGGCCATCTCCATTTTGCCATGAAAACAAGTCTTACCTGGGATGAAGTTATTCCCTTTTTGATTTCAGATGAATTTTCACTTAGTTTTCCTACTTTGTTACTTGAGCTGCATTTGTAGCATGTCCATCTCGTTTGCCCCTCCATTTCTATGGTGCACTCTTTGTTTTGCAGACAGAGTGAGTGATACAAATGGCCACAGCTGCAAAACGAAGGCAATCAATTTGCACTTTTCATTACCATAAAACTCATAAGTATAAGCTATGTTGGAGTGTGCTTATAAGTAATAAAGATTTCTGATATGCTGAAATGCACTGATAGTTGTAACAGTTAAGAAACAAGAAAGGGAATGAACTTGTCCTCTTTTTTAAAACCTCAACACGCATATTTGTAGACTTAAGTTGTTAGCAAGAACAGAAGAATCACAGTTCTCTGACTACAAACCACCTGGGGGATGAGTTAAACTTCTGTTCATTTCTCAAACTATAAAATACTCTTAGACAGTTTGAAAAGAAGTCAACTGGGTAAAATCATAATTAGATATGCTGCTTGATAATACATCAAATTCAAGGCAAAAGCTGTGACTTAAGCATGAACAAAAATGTCAGTGCTGCCGTAGTTTTACCCTATTCCTATGAAGAAATAAGTTAACAAATGAGCCTCCAGGCATGAGTGCTGAGAATGACTCTGTCATCATTACTGATTCGCCCTCAGTTCTCCAACCTGCAATACTGGGCTACCCTAGAGGTCAATCCTTTTCTCTCCTATGGTCTTTATTGTCTTTCTCTTTCTATAGATAGAACCTTTCCCTCCTATAGTCTTTCTTCTCTGTATTCTTCTCTTCTACAGCTACCCCTGCTCCTTTATTGATTCCTTCCAGTGCCATAGTATTAAAATACCACCTATGTGCTGATAGATGCCCAATTTATATCTTTAGTCCAGACTTCTCTCCTACATCCCATCCACCTGTCTCCTCAAGAATCTCCTCTAGATGTTAATGGACTCAAATGTAACATGTCCGAAATTCTTGACTTTCACCCCACTCCACCCACCATGCATGTCCTCATCTAACCTTCCACACCTCAATAAATGGCAATTACATTCTTCCAGTGTCTCAGGCCCAAAACGTTGGAGTCATTCTTGACTATTCTTTCCCTCTCACACCTCACATCCAATCTAGGAACAAATCTTCTCTGCTCTACCTTCAGAACATATCCAGGATCTGACTACATTTACTTCATCATTACTATTTGGGCCACCCCTCACTTAGATTACTGCAATAGCCTAACCGATCGTTCTACTTTTACTCTTGTCTTTCTATAGTCTATTCTCAACACACAAAGTGATCCTTAAGATAAGGGTCAGATAATGTCAATCCTATCCTCAAAACCATTCAATGGCCCTGGCTGATGACACAGTGGATAAGATGCTGGCCGGCCTGGGAACCCGAAGGTCGCTGGTTCGATTCCTAGCCAGGGCAACATAACCAGGTTGCAAGCCAGGTATCCAGCCAGATCCACAGCTGGAAGCAGGTGAAAGGCAACCATACATTGATGTTCTCTCCCTCTCTCTCTGAAAAATAATAAAATCTTTTTAAAATAAATAAATAAATAAATAAAATAAAAAAGGTGTAACATTAAAAAAAAACATTCAATGCATTCTCATCTCAGAGTAAAAGTTTAATTGTCTTCTATTTTTGTTCCTCGTCTGAGGACATTTTTTCATTGCTTTCAGAGAGAGAGAAATTGGGGGAGGGAAGAAGGGAGAGGGGAAGATGGGGAGAGTGAGACAGAGAGACAGAGAAACATCAATCAGCTGGCATTCTGCATATTCACCCTGACCTGGGATTGAACCTGCAACCTATGTATGTTCCCTGATCATCAATTGAACTCACAAACTCTTGATGTATGGGGACAATGCTCCAAACAACTGTGCCAAGGCTGAAAGCTTAATTTTATTTTTTAAAATTTAAAAAATTTTTTAAAAAGATTTTATTTATTATTTTCAGAGAGAGGGGAAGGGAGAGAGGCAGAGAGGGAACGAACTACAGGAACATCAGTGCATGGTTGCCTTTCACCTGCCTCCAGCTACGGAGCTGGCTGGAGACCTGGCTTGTAACCTGGTTATGTGCACTGGCTGGGGAATTGAACCAGTGACCTTTGGGTTTGCAGGCCAGTGCCTATCCACTAAAAGTTTAATTCTTTATAATCATGTAGTTCTTACATGATTTGACCTCTGCTCCTCCTCTGAAATCAGACCTTATCAGTAGTCCCTTCCTTCATTCTGCTCAGACAGCACTCGCCTACTCATTCACTGCTCCTTCAATATGCTCAGCACACACCTGCCTCCCGCTTTCTGCACTTGTCAACCCTCTGCCAGAGGCATTCTCCCTGATAGTGCATGGCCACTTCCTCCAGGTGTCTGATAAATGTCACTTGAATAGTGAAACTTGCCCTAATGAGTCTTTATAAATTAGTAGCTCCAAACATTTTCTTTCCTCTATACATATTATATTTAATTCATGGTAATTATTAATTACATATTTATTAATAATTTTTAAATAGTCTCTTCATAAGTTGCCTTAACAGTCTTAACAGTAAGGCTTTCTATGACTACTGGATATAAAATATCTTTCTCTCCCCAAACACTCTGTATGTCACTTAACAGTTTTGTTTTTTTCCACAGTGGTCACCATCTGGCATTTTTTTGATTGCCTGTCCTTGCCACTGGAATGTAAACTCCTTGAGAGCGGATCCTTTGTTTCATTAATACTGCACCCTGTCCCCTTGAACAGTACCCAGCATACAGTAGGTGCTCAATTAATACCTGTTGAATAAATGGGCTCCTAGTGTGAGAACTTCTTCCCTTTTCTACCACTTTTCCTCTATCTATAGTAACATACAGTGTTAGCTTACTGTATGTCGCCATGATACAAATGCCTTGTGTGAATTTTCTTAATCTTCAAAAAACCTTTATTATCCCAGTTTACAGATGAGAAAACTAAGATGTAAAGAGGTTAAATTACTTGTCAAAGTCTCACAAATTAGGATTTGAACTCAAGACATTTGTCTAGAGTCTATCTTGTTTTACCTCTGTCCATGTATTCAAGGTGAACTGTTTTTGCCCCTGAGATCAAACCTTTCACTTTAATACTAGTTTCTTCTCTCTTTGTGCTGTGACTTTAACTATCATTTAAAGGCTCTTGGTTTCTAAATTTATATTTCCAGGACATGTCTCCAGGTTTCCAACTAGAAAAACTATCCACCTGACAGCCTTGCTTGGATGTCTACTAGCCATTTCAAACCTAACATCTCCAAGGCAGAAAAAACTCTTCATTTCTCCAGTTCCTTACACCTTCTCTTCTTCACTTTAGACAACCATACCTTGTTCATCCAGTTGCTCAGGCAACTCATGTGCTACATCTAATACATCAGCAAGTTAGCTTTATCTGTAAAATATATTCTGAGCCTTCACGCCTACCTCTCTCATTCCGCTCAAAATATCACTTCCTTGGAGATGTTTTTCCTCATTATGTTGTCTGAAAATAGCACTCTCACCCAGAACATATCATCCTTCCATCCCCTTACCTGTGCTTTATTTTTCCTCAGAGCTCTTACTACTTTCTATTTAGTTACTGCCTGACCACTCTAACACCCATTCCTCCTGACTCCCATGCAGAATGTAAGGCCTGTAAGAGTTCTGTCCACTGCTAGAATGACTGACGGAGGCTATGTATCCACATGTATTCCTGACTGGTAATACCATACATGTACACACTCACACCATATGCATAACATTTCCTTCTCTCTTACCTAAAGACAATAATTTCATCATCCATTTCTTGGCGTCTCTTGTACTGCTGCAAACATATAGAACAGTAATCCTGCTTGGGATTCAGTCCTCTGGCAACAGAAGCTCTCAGGTTACACAGTGACCAATGCAGATCTTGGTTTAGAAGGCTAGTAGTTGTTTCCAGCAGGGTCTAGGAAAGACCAAAACAAAATAAACAAACAAAAAATGGTTTATAAAATGAAGAGACAGAGGGGATGAATAGGGAAGAACAACTGTTTCATTTTCAACCACAAAGAATCAAAATTAAAATACACTATGAAGGCATGAAATAAAATAAACATCAAAAAGCTTCAAATTAAGTGGTTAACTTTAATGTGCAGAGTTAATAGCCAGTGCAGAAATTATGATTCTCAAAATTATTATTAAAAGGCCATTACTGGTTTCTATTGAGAAATGTGTACTTGGTTATTCTGTGGCTTAATTCAGTACTGATGACCTTCAAATAATTAGAGAAAACCAAATCTATTTATTTATTACATGTATAAAATAAGTTCTGAGTGGCTTGAAATGTTCTAACAAATAACAAAACTATCCCTGATTTTTTTTAAAAATAGAAACTGTATCCATGGCAATATTTCCAATAACTTTGCACTGGGAAAGCTAGTGGCCATTCTCAGTTTTCACTTCCCTTGGGCAGAGAGATCACATTTTCCTGATCAGCATTTACCGGTTATTTGAATCTGCTCAAGACTGTGACATCTGTCATTAAGTCACATAAAGACATTTTCACAGCTATCACATTAAGTCATTTTTAAGGCTCCATGTGTTCACACTATATCTAATTCTCAACATTCATACATATCATATATTTAGATGTACAGAGCTCTTTTCTGTTAATCACAAAGGGAAAAATACACTGACCATCCTAGTTGCTACATAGCCTAGCCCTTTAACTTTACCCGTAATGTAGAACTTTTAGTTCCAATGGTCTGTTAGAAGTAAATGTAATTCTTTCCAGTCAACCCCATCCTTTCCTCATCTTCCAAAGTTCCCAAGTTCACAGAAATTTTCTGCCTTGCACTCAGCTTTCCTCTGCTGAGATGCAATCTGTGCCACAAGGGTACTGGCTTCACAGGGCTATGCTAAGCGAAACCCCAGTTCTTACAGCACCCTAAGAAAAGCTCTGTCACCCAAATGTTTCTTTTTCTTTTTGCTGATTACTTAAAAAGCAGGCATTTGTACCTACCATGCCCAAATGGCACTTTTCCTAGGTGGCTTTGTGAGTTACTTTGAAGTACAGTAATAAAAAGATCTGTAACCCAGGCTGGCTCCTACTAAGAATAAAAGCTATTGGCTGTTTTTAGTTAAGGGAGAAACTGATGATCATTTTTGGTTAGTGGCAATTATCCACTTCAAGATGTTTTAGAGTAATTTTCTGTACTTATGCTGACCTTGCTTTTTATGGTTATACTTTGCATTCAATTATTTTTTCAGATAGTTTTTTACACTTTTGATTTCAAAAGATATTTGTTCCTCTGCCCATAAATCAAAACAATAAAATGAATCCAAATTTGATGCATTTGCACACTCAAGAATACATGTGTATGCATAAAACATATGAGCAAACTTCCACTAAATAGATGATAACTTTTAAAGAAAAAGTATTGATGCAAAGAAAAAGAAATATCTTTTTTCTACCTTAGGACAGGCTTGGAAATAGAAAGTAGGTTATTTGTCCCCTGGCCGGTGGCTCAGTTGGTTGGAATATCATCCCATAAACCAAAAGGTTGCAGGTTCTATTCCTGGTCAAGGCACATATTGTAGGTCGAAGGTCCGGCCCCTGATCCGGGTGCCTCAGAGAGGCAAGCAAATGATGTGCTCTTCCACATCGCTGTTGCCTACCCTCCCTTTCTCCCAGCCTCCCCCCTCTCTAAAATCAATGAGCATGTCCTCAGGTGAGGATAAAAATTAAAAAAAAATTTAAAGTAGCTTACTTGTTCATAGTTAAAGGTGTCCAACATTCCCAGAATAAGTCCCTGTATTTCTCCGAGTTTCCCTTTTCCATAAACTGGATCCTAATTAAAAAAAGTTGTGAAAATTAAATTCTGTTCTTGGTATTTTAAAATCACTTTAAAAGATATGTTATCTAAAAAAGCTAACTACTCAAGTATTTTTCTATAGTCATAAAATGTTCTTCATGACCCTTCCATCGGAAATGTATATCGGTTTCCTCTGCCCATCACAAATGTTTTAGAAAAATAAAATTTAAATGAACCAAGCTCCTTGCTTAACAATCTTCTTTGCAAGTCTAATTAAATTTCACTCTGGTTTTGTTTTTGTAAGAAGCTTCCTCTCCTCCTTCACATTAAAAACCACCTCTCCCTCTTTAAGCTCTAATTTATCTGGTACATCAAAACCAATGTACTCACAAACACTCAAAATCTATCTGAGCTACTCATCTGGCCACCTCTTAGCTCAAAACAACTAAATTGCCTCAGCGTAGGAGACAAGGCTTCAGTTAGGAGACCAGTTTATGGATCAGTTTCTTGATATTTCTTTTCAATAAAGTCACTACTAATAACAGATACCCAGACACTTACTCTTCCCTCCACTGCTGCTCATATGAGATTTGCCAAGTAACTTGCTTATTATATACAATGTTTAAAACCCTAAAGGGTATAAAAATAAAACAAAAAATGAAATCCAAGTACCCAGAGATAAACACATTTGATATTTTGATGCATATTCTTTCAACCTTGTTTCTGGGGAAGGAGAGAAAGGAAGGCTGTATTTCTTAGTGTAGAGAGTTTGATTATTTCACATAAAACTCTTCTTATTTTTTACTAAACAGTATATTGTGAACAGTTTCCTATATGGTCAAATATTTTGTAATAACTAGAGTATGAATTGTGTGTAAATACTATGTTATTCAACCATCCTCTGTTATTGGACATTCAAGTTTCCTTCTCTTACCACCCACCCCCAAATCCTACCCACTATTCTCAAATGCCAATGGCTGCAAATTTTAGTTTGAATTGCCTTCTTTAGAGAAGATTTCTAGAAAGGGAATTTCTGACTTAAAGAGCTTTTTTATGGACTGATATACACTGCCTCATTGCTCTTCCTAAAAATTATATTATGTAATTTTTATCTCCAGCATACCTGTGTGCTCAATTTTCTTCACCTTTGGCTAGGCTTGGAATTATAAAGTTTTTTGCTAACAAATAAGTATATCAACTTACTACTTCACTATGAAGTTATGTATGGCATAAATGATTCTTCCATGCTAAACAGAAGAATCCAACTAAACAGTAGTGATAAAAGTAACTGCTATATTAAGTGGATAGATTATGCAAACACAGTGCTAAATACTTACTATGTACATATCACTAACCCCCTTCCAGAACATTTATAAATGAAGAAATTCAGGCTCAGAGAGGTTAAATAAAATTCTATAAGATCACAAAACTATTAAACAGATAAGCTGGGATTTGAACCTAGGTACTTCAGAAACTATGTTTTCAATTAAGACAGTCCTGGTCTCCCAGGTATGAATAACTAAATGATACACCAACGTTTGCTGGAAAACATGGGTAACATTTCTGGTTACTTCCCAGCGAGTAGAAGTTCTTAAAATCTTGGTGCAATAAAAGTAACTTGTGAGTTCAGATGTTCAGAAAAAAAAAAAAAAAAAGACAAAATCAGTAAAGCAGGAAAACTTAGAAGGAAGGTTCAGAAATGTGAGAAGAAACTTTGTTTTCCTGCTCTCGCACAACGGGGCCTTAGGATTTGCTTCTTTTTCTCTCCTAGGCTCCGATGATGGCTCTTGGAAGACTGGGTAGCAGCAGTTTCTAACTGAGATTGGTTTTCAGTGTTTTCAGCTGCTCTAGAGCAGCACAAGATGCGCTACCATCGGTTCCTCATCTCCAGTACCGAGGGAGAACAAAGGTAGGGAATAACTGTACGGTTGTATGCTAATGAACAAGTTCACACGTTTGGGCTTGAACATGTCGCTTCAGCTTAGTGGGGAAACTTTCTGTCTCACAGCTAGAGATTGTATCACTAAGCTAAAGACACCTGTCAAGTAAGTGCAGACCATTTATAAAGAGCAAGACTACAGATATTTCAGACTAACTCTTCACTAGAAAAATAATTCAGGTCATACACCTACCAGACAAATTTTGAACTTACACTCAATTATGCATTTGGAAAAGCTCTTAATACACTTATTTCTTAAAATAAAAATAATTTAATGCTTTATTATTAAAAAATCATTATAATATCTACAATAATATGTATATCTAACATACTAACATAGGTCTAACTTTATTACAGAATAAAGAGGACTTTAGAAGGTTCGATTCTGGTAAAAAGAAGAAATCTTTATAGGTCACATCTATATTTATATCAGTACATTTCACTTAAATATGCATAATGTAAAGGCAAAATCATGAAAATTACCTCATGCTGGGACAACATATAAATTATAGAATGCAAAATGCAAAAGAGCTCAAAGCTTAATGCACAGCACGCACACAACCCACTAGCTTTTCAAATTATTTCCCAAAAATGTCAGCTAGATTCTTCAGCAATAAATACCCACTGAGGTTTTCCTGTAATTTTTTTGGTAAACTATAAAGGAGCAGACTTGGGTACTTTACATAAGCCAGTTTTTCCCTATTTATTTTTTTAGTACTTATTGTATCATGTACATGGTTTGTTTTAAAATTAAAATTTTACTAATCAAGCACTACTTTAAAATATTAATTCCTTAGCAGATAGCAAATAAATCATTGGTCTGCTTTAACTCCCTCAGTAGGACAGCCATAAATAGCTTGTCAGAACCAGGAATCTCTTTTTGCCAAAGAGTGAAGAGCAATAAAAGCCAGCAGTGAAGACAGAATGTATATAATATAAACACAGTCCCTTAAAAACACTCACTAGCTTATCATCTAATCTCATGAAAGAAATCTCTACAACTCAGGTTCCAGGCATCAGTCTGAATAGATGCTTAGGGGTCAAGATCTTTGAGAACCTCTTATCATGTTAACTTCTCTTCTGAAAACAAGCTGTAAATATCTGAGCAACTGTGCACCTACGTAAGTGCCACTCCTCATTTCTCTCCAGGGCACCTAATAAAGTAATCTGGGTATGAAACACACCATGCTGGTCTTAGAGACAAAAGAAAAGATCTGACATTTGGAGTTAGAAAACCTAGGTTAATTTTCCGGCAGTGTCCACTCAATAAACTAAGGCACTTTTTCTTGTGAGAAAAGAGAGTACTGCTACTTCCCAGGCTTAATGTACACAAAGAACAAAGGAAATAAAGTACATTTGTAAACTGCTGAGAATTACTCAAGGACATTAGATGATTGAGCCCCTAATATTTATTGAGCATATAATATGTTCCAGGCACTGTGCTGAAATAGGAAGTATCCTAGTGGAGCAGACATAAAGTGAATCAAATACTGGGATGGATAAGAAAGATGATAAGGGGGAAAATAAAAAATAAAAAAACAACACACTTAGGTGTTTAAAAATTCCTGGTTGGAGCATATGGTAACTTAAATGAAATGGATCAGTTCCTTGAAAGACACAATCTACCAAAATTTATACAAAGAAATAATGAATAAAATCTTTAAAAAATAAGTGTTTTAAAAAAGAAATAATTTCAAAAGAAAGAAATAGATCATCTGAATAGATCTGTATCTCTTAACAGAACTACATCAATAAATAACAGCCTTTCAAAACAGAAGGCCTCAGAACCAGATGGTTTTCTAGTTTACTTAATCAAGTATACATTTTTTAAGATTTTATTTATTGTTTCCAGAGAGAGAGGACAAGGGAGAGACACAGAGAGGGAGGGAGAGAAACATCCATGTATGGTTGCCTTTCACCTGCCTCCAGCTACGGACCTGGCTGGAGACCTGGTTTGCAACCTGGTTACGTGCCCTGGCTGGGAATCGAACCAGAGACCTTTGGGTTCGCAGGCTGGCACCTATCCACAGAGCCACCAGCCACATCATCAAATATTTAAAGAAGAATTTATACAAATACTCTACAATCTGTTCCAAAAACAGAAGCAGAGGGAAAACTTCCTTATCATTCTATGAAGCCAGTATTACCCTAATACCAAAAACTAACAAAATAATCTCAATTGAAATGTGAGCAAGTTACTTTATGGAAAGACAACAGACCCAAAATAGTCAACATAATATTGAAGAATGACAAAGTCAGAGGACACTACCCAATTTCAAAACATACTATGAAGCTACAATAATCATGACCATGTGCTACTGGTGAAAGACTAGACAAATAGATAATTAAAAAGAACAGAGCTCCTAGAAATAGACTCCCTTAAATATAGTCAGGTGAGCAAAGGCAATTCAATAGAGGAAGGAATAGTATCCTCAACAAACGGTGTTGGAATAAATGCAGAAAATGCACCATATGCAGAAAATGACTCTAGACACTGGCATTACGCTTTTCACAAAAATTAACTCAAAATTAATCACAGATATAAAATGTAAAATGCAAAACATGGGATAAAAATCTAGGTGACCTTGGGTTTGGTGGTGAGTTTTTATATGCACACAGTCCATGAAAGAAAAAATTGGAAAAGTTGGATTGCATTAAAATTGGAAAACTTCTGCTTTGTGAAAGACAGGCTGAGAGAATGAAAAGACACGCAGGGAGAAAACATTTCCAAATACATATCTGATGAAGGGCTTGAATGAAAACATACAAAGAACTCTTAAAACTCAACAACAATGAAACAACCAACTAAAAACTGGTCAAAAGAACTAAACAGAAACTTTACCAATGGAGAAATACAGATGGCAAATGGGCACATAAAGAGATGCTGAATGTCATGATTCATAAAGGCACCACAAATTAAAACAACCATGAGACCACTAACCTATTAGGATGGTTAAAATCCCAAACACTGGATTTACTGTTTTATAGCCCAGAATATGGTCTATCTTGGTAAATGTTCCATAAATTCTTGAAAACAATGTGTATTCTGCTGCTCTAATTGATATATAAATGTCAGTTAGGTCAAAGTGGTTAAAAGCATTCAGTAGAAATCTGCTGTTGTCATTTTTGTTCCTCTGACTCATTTTTTCTCTGGCCACTTTTAAGCTTTTTTGTTAATTATTAATTTTGAGCAATTTTGATGTGCCTTGTGGTTTTGGTAGTATTTTCCAAGTTTGCAGTTATTTATCTTTAATGTCATTTGAAACAATTTTTTTTAGATTTTTAAAAAATTTTATTGTTGTTGTATTACATCCATCCCCTTTTTGCTCCTCTCTGTCCCCCTCCCCACCCACCCATTCCCCCCAAAGTCTGAAACAATTTCTTTAGACTGTATGGTGACAGCTGTCATATCAGTGTGCATTTAAAAACACATCAAAATTGGTGTAGTTTTATGTAGCCATATTAATATTGAAGATGGAAGAAAATATGCATTTTTGAAATACTGCACTTTAGTTTTTCATGAAAGGTAAAAGTGCACTGAAACTCAAAAAATGATTTCTGCAGTGTTATGGAGAAGGTGCTGTGACTGATCAAATGTGTTAAAAGTGGTTTGCGAAGTTGTGTCCTGGAGATTTCCCACTGGATGATGGTCTGTGGTCAGGTAGACCAGTTGAAGATGACAGAAATCACATCAATACAGTGAAATGCATTGACTGTCCCTGCTCAGGCCAACTGCCCACAATAAGCCAAGCAGGGGGAGCCAGGGTCAGGGTCTGGCCTTTATGTGGCTGTTCCTGCTATAGTCATGTGAATTGAAAGTGGAAGGATGTGAAAGTGGCAACTGCCCTTAATGGAGTTCAGAGTGCATAATTCTTTTTTTTTTTTAATTCATTATTTTCAGACAGAAGGGAAGGGAGGGAGGAAGAAAGGGAGAGAAGCATCAATGTATGGTTGCCTTTTACCTGCCTCCAGTCATGGACCTGGCTAGAAACCTAACTTGCAACCTGGTTATGTGCCGACTAGGGAATTGAATCAGTGACCTTTGGGTTCACAGGCTGGCTGCCTATCCACTGAGCCACACCAGCCAGGGCTGCATAATTCTTAAAGGTGGCCACTATTACTTGATTAGAGCCCTATGAATAGTTACATCAGACCATTTCCTATTTGTCTTCTAAGAGTTCTTTAGGGCAAGAACTGTGCCTTTCATCCATATAGGTAACGACTAAGCATGGTCACATATAATTAATAAACTAATAATTAGCTCTTCAAAAGGCCAGGGACTGACACAAATGAAAAAACGTACATAATAAAATGGGAAAGAGCATAAATTAGGAAGTAACAGACTATCCTTGAGTTTCATTCTTCATTGATAGAAATTTTTAGTAGCCCTACCTATCTCAAAAGGTTGTGAGCTTTAAAAGATGCTGTCTGTGAAAGCACCTTGAAAAAATAAAAATCTCTATACAAATATAAATTAGCATTATTATTACAGGAATCACAGATGTGCAAGTACAGAATTTAAGGACTAGCAAACCCTCCTGATTAGTGGGAGGTAACTACCACTGAGGGTAGAAAAGAAGAATACAATTACAATGACTGCCAGTGTAACTCAAAATAAAGTAAAGATTTTCAAATGCCAAAAGCCATCAAAAATATGAAATTTTTAAAATACAGGATAAAACATATGCTTTTGCCAAGGAAAAATTAATTTTTATTTATTATAATTTATGTATCAAGAAGTGTGCTTAAAGCTCAACATAAAGCAAAATACATACACTGAGAGGAAAGCCATTTTTGACTTTAGGATTTAATTTTTTGCCAATCTACTGGGTGAACTAAAGTAGTCCTGCCTTACAGAGATATTACTTTATATGGGATTAAGAACCTTATGACTAATGCATTTTAAAATGGATATAAGAGGAGCAGTCTATATCAAAGAATTATTCAACACATGACAAGGATCAAATAAGATAATATATGTAAAGAGACATCTTAAATGATAAGGTGCTGTGCAATGTGAGACTACTGCGTGCAGTAGTCTTTATCAGCAAAGGCACAGATGCTTAATACCAGATGGGAAGAAGAGCTTGGAAAGACTTAAAAGAGAGCTGACAGGGACGTTCTTGATTGGATAAAAATCATTTGAAAATTATAAAGACCATGGCATCATATTATTGTTTGATGTGTGTGTGTGTGTGTGTCTATATTGCATGAAGCGAAGGAAGACAAAATGGACTCAAGAATAATTCTTGCTGTTTCCCTAAGAATGTTTAAAGATTTTTCTAAAAATATACTTTAATGTATTTTTAGTGTTCTCCTTTTGGAGAAGTTGGAAAGATTCAGTACTTTTTATTAAAGAAAACAGGCAGGAATGATGTTTTCTATAAAAGCTTCGGACACAAAGCCAGCTAGAATCTAGACTAGGGGATAACTTTTGGACATAATGTTTTAGGATGAGTTAGAAAACATAAAGAACAACCAATGACTAGGAAATGCCTATGTTAACATCTCTTTTTTGATCTAAAAAGTATAAGCAACTGGAAATCACAGGAATTCTTTCCCAGATAGCAATAGGAAGCTGTGTATCTAAATCCCAGGATAACTGAACACCTGAAGGCTACATGCCCTAACAAGGTTGCACATGTGTGCCAAGCAAACTCGTACCACTTAAGCGCTAAAGAAGAGTCAAGGTGAGAGTCATCAATTAGCTATTTACCTCATGCCAAAAATTAGCCGCAGTATGCCTGAGATACATTTAAACATTAGCCCAATTTGCTTTTACTTAAGATATAACTAATATACAATATTAGTTGAACTTGATCAACGGTGTATGTTCTCCCTTTTAACTCACCTGTAAGATTCTTTGCAAGATTGATGGAAGGGCAATAAATGCTGCCATGCTGTTTAGAACTTGCATGGTCAAAGATTTCAGAGCTGTTGTAATAAAATGTTGATACTCAGGTTAGTTTAAAATAAGAGCTTTATTTTTCCTACAAGTCAGTGGAAAATACTGGATTTATATAACCTAGAAACTTAGCTAACCAAGGGCAATTTGATATTTTAAAGTTACCTATTGCAGAACTACTAATATTCAAGACAAATAATGTAACTGGTGCCATAGAAAGCATTGAATCTGAAAGATGAAATCAACACTATGATTTAATTTCATTAAGATATAATAACAACAGGATACCGGGTAAAGGTATCACAATGCTACATTTTGGCAGATAAGCTCTGGGTGATGGTATAGAGGGACTGCGATGATCTTACCTTCAGAGTGCAGGGGAGATGCAGCTGAACTAGACAGCTTCTGAGGGGCCATCATTGCCTCCAGCAATGGAAACCAGAGTGCCTATGGTGTCAGGGCAAAACAAAGAAAAACAAAAGTGCTGTTATTTTTAAGAACAAGGCACATCAGCATAGCATTTTACAGGTTGCAAGGTACTCCTCACATGCATTTGTTGGTGAAAGTCAGAAAAAGAAGACGGACCATTTGACTGGAAAAAGAAAAAAATAATAAAAAGCAGGTGCCATAGCCAAAACAGGTATCTTTACCATGCACCCTGGGAAAACAAGGAGGCTGAAGTTAAGTAAGTTACGACCTTAAAACTGCAATCTTTGGTGTCACGGGAGAGGGCAGGTTTAAAGGAGTTAGCGCGAGTCCTCTGCTAGGTTATATATACTCTGGTATAAATGCGTCCCTGACAAAGTCTAAATAATTCTATGTACCACAGAAGAGAATGGAGGACCCCCCACAGCTAACCTTCCCCATCTCTCTTCAGCTATGTCAAGCAAGAGAAATGAATAAAGGTTATTCAAAACATTTTTTCTATATCAAGCAATATTTTGTATTTCCTTAATCATCACAAACCAAAAAGTGGAAGTTTACATGACTTGGATGAACATTTCCAACCGCATTATGAAATAAATTAATAGATCTAAGATCACTTATTTATTCTCATAATGCTGGGTACTGTATTAAATGCTTCACATACATTTTCTCATTTCAGTCTCAGAATATCCTTATATATAAGTGAGCATTATCTTCACCTGTGGTAAGAAAGCAAAACTTAGAAAACGTCAGTAATTTGCCAAAGGTCACACTGCCAGTCAATAGGTAGTGTGACTCCAAATTCTGTGCTCTTCTAAGCCTTTAGGAATTTCTCATCAAAAATCAAACCGATACATTTAAAAATTTCCAACATGTCTTCTAGTTAAATAATGATTTACAAAGGTTTAAACCCAGGGCCTTAGGAGGAGCTTTCTCCTGAACACATCCCGCAGGCAGAGGAGGACAAGAGTGGGTATTCACAGAAGGGGGTAGGCCCTGCACCCCCGGTCCCAATCGGACACTGGGGAGCTTGTGTGGCAATGGTGATTAGGAGGCCTGTTGGGGGAGGCTGAGGGTCTGCTAGGTGACTTTCCTACCGGGTGACTTTCGCTGACGAACTCTACGAGGAAGCCCTTATCTGCCCCGATTTGAGGTTTTTTAAGGGCAGGGTTTGACACTGCTGACTTTTTATCTATCTCTTCAGGTTCTTGAGGTACTAGCTTTAACTACATTATATACTGGCAATTCTTTATTTTATTGAAATTTTCATTTATTTTATCCAGTACTTGTGAACTTTAATCTTGTATATTCTTCCATTTTAAAAAAACTGAGGTAACACTGGTTAATAACATACTGATTTCAAGTGCAAAACTTGTAACTCTAGATCTGTACACTCTATTATGTGCTCACCACCAAAAGTCTAGTTTCCGTCACTAGATATTTCATCATTTACCCATTTTGCCCCCACCTTCTTTCTCCTTTGGAAACCTCCATCCAATCTGTTCTCTGTATCTATTTGTTCTGTTTGCTCATGTGTTACTTTTTACTTAGCTTACCTTTTAATTAACTCTTTCAACTTGTTTACTTCTGTGTATTTTATGGTCTTTTAATTTAATTATATATGACATACCTAATTTTTACTTTTTGGCCTTTATATTTAGAGTGTTATTTAAAATTTCCTTATTTAATCCAGAAAATTAGAAGAATTACTCTTTAAAAAGTTATTACTTCACTTGATTTATAAATGGCAGCCTGGGGAAACATGGCTGTAGCAGTAATAGCCATGGAATGTGTTCTTACCTTAAATAGAAGAGTTATTCGTCTCCAATTAAATTTCCACATTAACCCTAAATATATAGTAAACATCTTTTAAATATTTTACCTCTCTTGCTCTTTAACATTGGTTCTTAAAATTTTTAACTTTGATAACTAAAAACCCATTGGCTAAAATAACCATTCATAAAAGTGACAGTCCTAACCCCTCACAGAAACACAACTAAACCTGAATTACTTTCCCCTATTACATATAAAAAGCTTTCTTTTCAGGGAACTGCAGGGTGTGTGCAATAAATTGGCAATAGTGATGTATCTCATTTCAAAGTGTACTTATTAATTTTGAAAAACTATGTTCCTAAGGTTATGATTTAACATCATTGTTTTAGATATAAAGTATTAAATTGTGAGAGCAACCATCATGTAGAAGAAATATGATGTTAGAGCAACCATAATTTCTGGATTGTGTGCAGGGTGAACTGCTAAGGAAATTGTGGACTTCAGTAACATCCCTTTATGTACAGTTGACAATGTGAAGGTGTATGATGCTGTCCTGATGTCGCCACACCAACAAGGAAAATGCATAAGGTATGCAAGGATCGCACAAGTCCAGATATTGTACACAGAACCAGGAGATCATCAATGAAGATCCAGGAAAGTCAATGCACCACAGCAAGAAAACTGCAGATGTTGCATGCAACGGTTAGCAAGATTATTGCTAAAGATATCACATACAGATTGTATGTTCTTAGAAGAGGCCAGTTTATGACACAACAAAGGAAAGGTACTTTGAAAAGGAAAGAAACTGATTACAAAATTGAAAAATCCCAAAGAAAAAACCATTCTGATTTTCTTCTCCAACGCAAAGAATTTTCAGCAGGAGCAAATAGTCAACAGAAGACACAACAGGTGGCTCTGTGAGAATCTTAATGAAGTTCCAATTGTCATGAAAATGAAATTTCCAGCTACAGTGATGGTGTTAAGTATTGTCAGCAATGAAGGAGATATCATGACCCTGCATTTTTTCCACAAGGCTTCAAGGTGACTGCTGATGTTTTACTTTGACATTTTGAGACAAGTAGTTGTACTGTGGATGAAGCAAGTCGCAAATGGACGTCATTTTATACTCCAACAAGATGGTGGGTGCACCAGCACATAATGCCAAAAAGGTTCAAGGATGTCTCAGTGCCAATGTTCCTGAATTCTGGTCAAAGGAAGTCTGGCCGCCTAGTTCACCAGATGCAAATCCTTTAGACTATTATGTATGAAGCGTTTGTGACAGAGAAGTTAATAAGCAACTTCATTCCAATAAAGAGGCTGTTAAAGCTAAGACTGAAAACATTATGATGTCCAGGGATAAAGAAAAGTTCATTAAAGCGTGCTCAAAATTCCCAAATTAAATTGAGTCCATTATTGCAGCAAAAGGAGACTTTTTGAACAACTAAAAAAATAATGACTATGTTTATGTATTTACATATGAGAATAAGCTTATTTCAAAATATAGTACTTTTGTGGTATGTTATTTACTAAAAATTTGCCAACTTATTGCATGCACTCTATATATTCATAATCAAGCCATATGCTTTGTTACAGATCATCAGTAGACTCTGGAGTAGCAGCATAAAGAGACAAGCACACAAAGGTAAGACAGGTAGAAATTCTACTTGGGAAATGACCCAACTTCCTGTGGTCAACCTTTAAGAAAATACTCCATGATATTAAAGCTGAAGAAACTTTCAGAAAGAGATATTATAGATAGTTCACTATCACGCTTCTGAATACTTCAACTTTTCTAGCTGAAATATCTCTTATTTTCACTCTAAGCAAAATAAAAGAGAAACAAGGCAAAATAACTATTAAATCTCCCAAATAAAGTATGGCATTATATAAAAGCAATCTATCTTCTTTCTGATTAGTGTTTCAGGGTTCTTAAGATATATTCTCAGAAGTGGGATCACTGGGATAAACGGCAGTTACAGTAATGTTTAGTTTTCTGAGGAATTCCATACTGTTTTCCACAGTAGCTGTACCAGTCTGCATTCCCAGCAACAGTGCACAAGGGTTCCCCTTCCTCCCACATGTTCACCAGCACTGCCTGATTGTTGATTTATATCGACGGTAGCCATTCTGGCAGGTATGAGGTAATACCTCATTGTAGTGTTTTTTTTTTTTCCTCAAAGATTCTACTCATTTTTTCAGAGAGAAGGGCAGGGAGAGAGGAAGAAAGGGAAAGAAACATCAATGTATGGTTGCTTTTCACCTGCCTCCAGCCAAGGACCTGGCTGGAGACCTGGCTTGCAACCTAGTTATGTGCCCTGACTGGGGAATTGAACCAGCAACCTTTGGGTTCGCAGGCTGGCACCAATCCACTGAGCCACAACAGCCAGGGCTAATTATTGTTTTAATTTGCATCTCTGATGATTAGTGACATTAAACATTTTTTCATATGTCTAATTTGTATGTCCTCTTTGGAGAAGTACCTTCAAGTCCTTTGCCTATTTTTAAATAGTATTGTCTGTCTTCTTGGTATTGAGTTGTACAAGTTCTTTATATATTTTGGAAATTAATCCTTTATCATCTGTATCACTGACAAATATGTTCTCCCATACTGGGTTTCCTTTTCATTATGTTGATAGTTTCTTTTGTTGTGCAGAAGCCTTTTAGTTTCCTAAGAATCCCAAAACACCAATCAGAAAGAATATATGCACCCCTATGTTAACTGTAGCATTATTTGCAATAGCTAAGATCTGGAAAAGCCCAAGTGCCCAATGAGTAGATTAAAAAAGAAAAAAAAAAGTGGTACATTTACACAATGGAATACTACACAACTGTAAAAAAAGAAGGAATTCCTTCTTACCCTTTGTGACAGCATGAGTGGACCTGGAAAATATACTAAGTGAAATAAGCTAGTCATAGAAAGACAACTACCAGATGATCTCACTCATATGTGGAATCTAATGAACAAAACTAAAAATCTGATGACCAAAATAAAACCAGAGGCATGGACACAAAGAACATACTGACAAATATCAGAGGAGGGGTATGGGGGACCTGGAAGATTAGCCAAAGAATATATATGTTATATGGACACAGACAACAATGTGGTGAAGGCTGGTGTTAGGGGATACCGGGTGGAGAGAAGCAAAAAGAAGGGAAATGGGGACATTTATAATTGTGTCAAAAATTAAAAATGATTTAAAAATGTTTAAAGGAGCAAACAAAAAATAGCAGTCTAATATTTTCACAAAAACACCATTTACATAAAAACCAATATTCGAATATTTTTATTATCATGGAACTTATTAAAAAAATAAAGCAGAAACCAGTTGTTGGGGATGGATAGGGTATTAAGTTGTATGAGGTGTGTGTGTGTGTGTGCTAAGAGAGGAAGAGACAGACTTCCTTTATAATCAGACTTCTCTTACATGCAGCCATAAAATGGTGTAATTATGATCTTAGAGAAGTAAAAATTTCAAAAATAGAAAGAAGTCTAACATCTAATATCTCTATTAAATAAGATCTAACTCAGATACTTTTTGACAAAAATAAATAAATTTCCCTTTTGCCACATCAAAGGAAGCCTTATTTATGTCTCTGATTAAGAGATACAGAGTTCAAATATAGTTAGACTAATCCCTAAAGTTCTGAAGGCATGGATTTCATATATTATTTTACTATTAATATGTGTGAACCTGGACATATTTCAGCTTATGTGAACCTGAATGGCTCTATTTATAAAGCATAATTGTCATTTTTCCTTAAAATTTCCATGAGAAGAAGAATATAAAGTAGATATTATAGAGGAGATGGGTTGAAAAAGTTTAAAAAGGTTTAGTATCAAATGTGTATAAAATTATTTTAACATTTCACTTTTTTGTCTTTTTCTATGAAAAGATAACCATGTCCAAATATAGCCAGCTAACCACAGATACATGAAAATAAAACATTTAGGATGAAAACATCATGGCAAAAGGACTGATATAAAACCCACTGTTTATTTGAATAAAGATTAAACAACTATGAATTATGGATTCAGAAAAGAATATCTTAAGAATATCTTATTAACCTCAATAAGGTAAAATAACATAAGTTAAAATTAAGATAGCTGGAGAACAGAGGTTAGGGGAAGTATGAATTCATACAAATTTCCTTATGGCTTAGAATCATAGCTATTATAAAAACTGAAAATGTAATCATAAACAATTCCAATTTATTCAGATTTTTTTAAACTTTAGTGAGATTAAGAGATAGTATGGTGAAGAAATATTTGGGCCCTGGCTTGTGGCTCAGTGAATAGGTGCTGGCCTGTGAACCCAAAGGTCGCTGGTTCAATTCCCAGTTAGTGGACATAACCAGGTCTCCAGCCAGGTCCAAAGCTGGAGGTAGGTGAAATGCAACCATTCGTTGATGTTTCTCTCCCTTTCTTCCTCTCTCCCTGCCCTTCTCTCTAAAGATAATGAATAAAATTAAAAAAAAAAAAATTAGAAATTCAGCAATCCCTCAGTTTTACATATATTTTTTTAAAAAGATTTTATTTATTATTATTTACAGAGAGAAGAGCAGGGAAGGAGGAAGAACCAGAGAGAAACATCAATGCATGGTTGATTGCATTGAATCCAGCCTCCAGCTGAGGACCTGGCTGGAAATCTGGTTTGCAACCTGTTATGGTTGTGTCCTGACTGGGAATCAACCCAGCGACCTTTGGGTTTACAGGCCGGTGCCAGTTCACTGAGCTATGCCAGCCAGGGCTACATATACTTTTAAAATGAGATTGAGTTCTACATTTATTTTCAAAAGAAAACATTATTTGATCCAATTTTTCAAAAATTATGTTAACCTAGGCAGCTAAAAAGGATCTAGCCCTGGCTGGTGGGACACTGGTTATAGCACCGGCCTGCAAACCCAAAGGCCTCTGGTTCGATTCCCAGCCAGGGCACATAACCAGGTTGCAAGCCAGGTCTCCAACCAGGTCCATGGCCAGAGGCAGGTGAAAGGCAACCATACATTGGTGTTTCTCTCCCTGCCTCTCTCCATTCCCCTCTCTCTGAAAATAATAAAATCTTTAATAAAAAAAGTATCTAGAGTGATAGTCACCATATGATGATGATAATTTCTGGATGATAGGATGCACACAAGGTAATTTATTATTATTATTATTATCCTCACTCAAGGATATGGGTGAGGATAAAAATCATATTAATTTTTAGAGAGAGGAGAGGGGAGAGAAACATTAATCAGGTGCCTTGCATGCACCTTGACTAAGGACTGAATCCGCAACCTGGGCAAGAGCCCTAGCCTTTTGGTTTATGGGACAATGCTCCAACGGAGCCACACCAGCCAGGGCAAGGTAATTTTTTAAAACATCCACCTGCATAACTCACTATATTACAGACATTTAAAAGATGATGGGTATGTATCTTTCACACAAAAATGGTTTTTAATAAAGAAAAACCATATTCTGTAAATATGCTTATTATACATAATTCTTATTCTAAAGTTTCAAAATGTATGACTTAAAAAAAATCCTTGACAAATATGTAAAGGAGAAATTTACCCATCTCACAAGAACGGAAAACATACCAAGTTTATTATTTCCATTGTAATATACGTAGCAAACTATACATGAAACATTTACCCTGCTTTCCATTTCAGAAAACCAGTCAGTGGAAAGAGACCAGGGGTTGTCGGAGGCTACACACAGCCTAGAGAGGCAGGCACCAGAGCTCTGCTCTATCGTGCTGCCAGCTTTACTTCTCAAAACCACTGCAGAATTTAGCTGTCAAGTCACATCTCATCCCCTCAGTTTCTGCTTCACTGCTGCAACGCCCACCTGCACAGGTGCTCAACTATTCCTCCTTCCGTTCTGTGTTCTCCCTTTCGCAGCCGGGAATCTGTTATAGCAATGCTTCCAACCTGGGCTGCACGATAGAATCATGTGGAAAGTTTTAAAACATAATTGATGAATGGGTCACAGCCACGGAGACTAATTTAATTGATCTGGGGTGCAATCTCAGTGCGGGGATGTTTCAAAGCTCCCAGGTGGCTCCAATGTGCAGCTGGAGTTGAGATCAACTACACCATAACCTTCCTCAACCTTTTCCAGCTTTCTCTGTATTTCCCTGGGAGTTTCCCCCAGTTCTTCACACTCACTCTCCTCCATGGGGAATGGAAGAGATGATAAATGATGACACATCCACAATACCACTAAATGGAATACACAAAATCTCAGTTCAAACAGAACAAGGACATCTAGTATTCACACACCAAGTTTTGTAATACAGCCAAATCTAAGAATATAAAGCCTTTTGTGAGAACAAAGAGGACAGGCACTCCCTCCTAGTACCTTTGGGAGTCACACTCCTGGGAGCACTAAACAGTGATTAAAATCAGCTGAATTGAATTCACATAGCTGAAAGGCAATGGAAATAGAATTAATTCCTAGTTTCATCCCAGAACAGACTTTAATGCCTAAGTAGTCATTTTCCTACCTCTCTTTGGGGCTGGTTCAAATTATGTGAATTTCTCTGGCAAAGGGCAATTGTCTCTAACAGGGTACCTTCAACATCCTTCAACGAGAGATCTTCTTGGGTATCTAGATTAAGAAAAAAATGTTAACATCACTTAAGAATATATTAATAATAATCTCAAAGCTTCCGTAAAAAATTAAAAGTTTTCTCTGTATACCCTTAGTTTTCCTATTATATAACCATCTTTGAGAACTGATACCAAGATTTAGTACTTTAAAGAAAATGATTCTATGCTAATTTTTCATATCAATGTTTGACATTCATAGGACATATAATGCAAATCAAATTTAGCAGTTTAATATGCGTTAGCTATGAAAAACTGCCAATCAATCACCTGTTTGTAGATTAGAGAAATTATCTTTTACCTTTCTTGCTCTATCATTTCCTCCTCGGTATCTTAAATGTGGGTATTCTTTCAAGATACTCTTTTAGGCCCTTTCCTTCTCATTTTTCAGTAATTTCAGCCAGTTTTGTGGCTCTAACTTTCATATCCTTGCTAATAACTTTCAAATATACAACTTCAGCCCTATTCCTTTCATAATCTGCAGGTTGAATTTGCAACAGATTCTGAAGATCTACATTTATGTCCTGCAACCACCTTGAACTTTATATGCGCAAAACCAAGCCATTTTACTCACGTTAAACCTACTCTTACCCTACATTTTCAAACTAAGTTAATGGAACCATCATCTTTAAGTCAACCAGTTTATTAAATCTTCCATTTTTTGATGCTTCCCTCTTGTTTACCCACACATCCAAATAAATTGCCAAATTTTGTGAATTCTACTTGCATATTCTCATATGCCCATACTTTCACCCTCACAGAGCTCTTCATCACCAAATTCATTTGCACTCTTGTAACAGTCTCTTAAACTTTTGACTTAAATCTTGCCTTCCTCATTTCTTTTTATACTGTCACTAAAGTTTTCTTAAGCACAAATACAAACACATCAAAAACCCATCCACAAAACCCAGCAAAGATTTCTAATTTTAAAAATAGAATATAAGAAACCTCTGGCTGTAAGTATCCATAATAAACATCCTGTCTCATCACTGCCAGGCACTTACAGAACCAAATCATTCTTCCTCTTTGAGGCTGCTGGCCAGGCGCTTGATTGTTCATGTTCTCCTCAGCCCGGGAGGCCCTCGTCTTGTTTTCAGTCTATCAAACTTCTACACATCATTCCAATCATCATTACTTCAAAGGTCCCATCTTCCACAAAAGTATCTTTGATTCATCAGTTATAAATGGTTCTTTAATTTCCCACAATCCTTTGTCACTCTTACTGTAACTACTTGATTCTACATGCTACTAGAAGTTTTATCTATCAGTACTTCACAATACTATAGTTATTCAGGTGAGGGCTGTGCTTTAGCTATCTGTGTATAACCCATAAGAAGTAGTATAGTGTATTGCAAATATAAATCTTCCAATATTCTTAAGCATAATGTCAAAACTGAATCATGATAAACACGAATCTACTACTGAGAAATTTATTTTCATGGGAATTCAAGGAGCTAGCTTTTCTTAGACATATCACCTGCAATTATTATAGTGACTGAGGAAATAATTTGCAAAAATTACTCTCATAACACTAAATTGAAAAAGATAAAAATGCATAAATGCAAGAAACCTAAAATAGTCAAATTCGCACAAATGAACAGTACAAAAATAATAATGAAATGTTTAATTGGACTAAATATGGAAAAGTCAACTAAGTGTTTATTGAGGTTCCAAAAATAAATCATCTACAGAGAATTAGTGGACTGATATTTAGGGGAATATATGGGCCAAGGGGTCTAAGAAATGTGTTGGTGCACTGAAGAGGTGGGAAAATCTAAAAATCACCTACCAAGTGATTTCTCTGAACTCTGGGAGGGCTATTTTGAAAATGTCAAGTAATAGGAAAACAAATAATCCAATTCAAAAGTGGGAAAAGGACTTAAATAAGACAGTTTTTCAGAGAAGATATACAAATGGCCAATAAGCTCAGGGAAAACATGCTCAACATCACTAATCATTAGGGAATTGCTAATCAAAACCACAGTGAGATACCACCTCATACCCATTATGATGGCTACTAGCAAGAGCACAGAAAGTAACAATTGCTGGTGAGGATGTGGAGAAATTGAAAGACCTGTGCATTGTTGGTGGAAATGTAAAATAATATAGCCACTATAGAATAAACTATGACGTTTCTCAAAAAATTAAAGATAGGGCTACCATTTAATCCAGCAATTCTCCTTCTGGGTATATACCAGAAGATATGAAAGCAAGGACTCAAAAAGATACCTGTACATCCATGTTCACAGCAGCAGCATTACTTACTGATTAGAAGCTCTCTTCCTTGCTATTATTCAGCACATCACAGTAATTTTTAATACATTGGTTATGCACCTTATTTATAATAACCAAATCATAAGCACAAAAATATAACAAAGAAAATCAATACCAATGAAGTATACTTCAATTCATTTCTGTATACTCAATTCCACTGATAATCGATATCACAAAGCCATGTAATTTATATGCTATTATGAACCCTTGAAAACAAGTTAAAATTGGTATTAATGTTAAAGTGGATAAACAGTGATCAAGCAGAAAAATGTAATTATTAATAATGCAGTTTATAACATCTTTAAAAACATGGGGTAAATTTAAAAAATTGTAAATTACACTCAAGAACTTACTTTCACCTTGTTGCATTATCTCTTGAAGTTTGCTTTGTAGTCTCTAGGAGGTAAAAGGAATACTTTAATTTCCAATCCACCAAATAATTAAATTGACATATTTCATAGGAAAAACCCAAGAAACAGTGAAGTTATTAAAAATGGTCCTGGCCCTGGCTGGTGCCACAGTGAATAAGGCACCGGCCTGCGAACCCAAAGATCACTGATTCTATTCCCAGCCAGGGCACATAACCAGGTTGCAAGCCTGGTCTCCAGCCAGGTCTGTAGCTGGAGGCAGGTGGAAGGCAACCATACACTGATGTCTCTCTCCCTCTCTGCCTCTCTCCCTTCCCCTCCCATCTCTCTAAAAATAAATAAATAAAATCTTAAAAAAAAAGAAAAAAAAGAATGGTCCCTATCATTCAGAAGAGGATTCTGGTGTATGTAGAAGGCACAGCTAGCAGTACGAGAAGGGCTCTACTTCTGCTTCTGTAGTGTTGCCCGTACAGCCATCACTGACATTCCTGAGGCACAGTAATGAGGATTAGAATTTATCCATGTTTTGGATAAGGAAATTAAATTCATACTGGATTATGAGAAAAGGAAGTGAGAAAAAAGGACACAGTAAGTCCATCCCCACGGCATGGGACACCACCCTGAATGTGACATCTGTTAAATAATGGCTGTTGTAGTGTCCACTGCTCTACTGAATTCCAGATCCATGATACTGACATTGCAAAGGCTTCTTTCTCACTGACGCTGACTTGAACATATCCCCTCTACCAAAAATTACCTCCTTTTCTTGAGGTCCCTTATAGATAAATGTTAGGCAAAAAATCATAGAATCATTATTAACCACTCCCTCTCATTCACCCTATACTGTATTCAAATGGTAAGTTAGCAAATTCGCATCATCTTCCCTTTCCACTGCCATATCCAGCTCCGACCCTCAGGACAGTCTGCTGAGTATAATAACCTTGAAGACATTATGCTCAGTGTAAGAAGCTAGACCCAAAAGGATAAATACTGTATGATTCCACTTATGTGAGGTTCCTAGAGTAATCATATTCAAAGAATTTAAAAGCAGAATGGTGGTTTTCAGGGGATGGATGGTTTAGAGGAATGGGGAGTACCTGTCTAATGGGTCTGTGAGAAGTGGAAAAAATTCTGGAGATGGATTGTGGTGATGGTTACAAATTACCGTAAATATACTGAATGCCACTGATGTGGTCAATTTCATGTTATGTATTTGTTACAACAACTAAAACAATGAAAAATTTGTTTTTGTTTTTTTTCCCCCAAAAACAGAACATCAAACTGTTGGTGAGAATGTGGAGCAAACGAAACACTCATACATTATTGGTAGGACATAAAATGCCACAACCACTTTGGAAAGAGGTATGATAATTTTTTATAAAACTAAACCTATACCTATCCAGTGACCTAGCAATTCACTTGTTGGTAATGATCCAGGGATATGAAAACATTGTGTGCAAGGGTGATTATAGCAGCTTTTTGTAATAGCCAAAAACTAGAACTCACTCAGGTTATCAATCAATACAAGAATGGAGAAACTGTGGTATGTTCATACGATTATACACTAAAGGACAAATACTGATACATCCAATAACAAAGATAAATCTCAAAAACCATTATGCTGAATTCAAGAGGAATTATATACTAACACCTATTGAATGATTCCATTAACATGAATGAACAGAATAGATAAAACTAATCCATGGTGGAAGAACAATCTGAAGAGTGGTTATCCCTGGGGGATGGAAGTAGGGGCTGACTGGGAAGGAGCATGAGAGAACTTTCTAGGGTGAAGGTAATGTTCCCTATCTTGTTGAGGACTAGGGTCACACAGGTGTATGCATTGTCCAAACAAATCAAATGGTACTCTTAAGACTTGTGCATTTTGTTGCATGTAAATTTTACCTTAAAAAAGTACCACAAAGAAATACTTAACTCTAGTCAATGACATACATAATAAAAATATAGAGGTAAAATGTACTACTGCCTACAACTTACTTTGAAAGAAATAAGGTGGTTTGGTGAAAACTTACAGTGTTATATGTGAATTATATTTCAAAAAAGAGACTAATGAACGGAGGTACATAGAAACATGACAAAGCAAACATAGTAAAATGTTACCTTTAGCATTATTAAGAAGGCACCATGAATATCTCCTTTCTTTTCTAATAGATAGGCAGTGACTTCATGAAGTTGATACTTCTGAATAATCTAGGAAAGAAAAATAGATTTTTATTTATAAATCTTGTTTGTGAAATGAGAAGATCCTATTAAGGATGAAAACACCTACATGATAATAAAGAATTCATACCTTGGTAGTATGTTACTTTATAGTATTATATGCAAATACTTGACTTTTTGGATTCTGAGTAGACCTATCTTGGTACCCTATCTTGGATTCTGAGTAGACCAAATGTATTCATTTTTTTCACTTATTTATTTAAAAAATTGTTACACACATGAATGAGGTATTCCATTGGAGAAAATGTAACCATATTATATTATTACCTAAATAATATTATAAATCAGAAATTGATTAAGTATAATTATACACAAAATATTTAGTACAAAATGACAATGAAAACACTACTTATCAACTTGTAGGCTCTAAGTAAAAAATTAATAACTAGAGTTTCTATAAAGTAAAAAAGAAATACCAATTAAACTTAAATAAGAGAAAATAATGCCATAGAAAGAAACAACAGAGAAATAACAGACTTAATAAATCCTAAATTAGTCTTGGAAAGGACTGATGAAGTAGAATAAAACTTTCTCAGGAACAAGAAAAAAGAAAGGTACAGATAACATCTTAACAAGTTAACAGATCAAATGAGAAAAAACATGATCCTGTCAATAAATGCAGAAAAACAATTTGATAAAATGCAGTATCCATTCTTAATAAAAACAAAAACAATACAAAACACTCTTAGCCATACGGGAAATTGAACTTTCTTAACTTAATAAAAATTATCTATAAAAATCTTATAATAAACACCACATTTAATGTAAAATGTTAGACACATTCCATTTTAAATTAGGAACAAGACAAGAATACATGCTATTGCTGCTTCTATTTAAAATGTCCTAGAGCTCCTAGATATCTGATAAGAGAAAGAAAATAGATAATATTGGAGAGGAAAAAAAAACCTGCCATTATTTTTAGAAAATGTACTGCCATTTAAAAAATCCAGGAATTCAGCCTTGTTGCCAAATATAAAACAATGTACAAAAATTAATAACATATAGCAGCAATAATCAATAAAAACATCATTTCAAAAATTTCCTTTCAAAATGTTATCAAAAGTATAAGTACCTAGGAACAAATTTTTAAAAATATGTGCAAGAACCTTATGTGAAATATTACATAAAGTCATACCAAAGAGCATAAAAGTCATTTTAGAAAGATAACCATGTTTCTGAATGTGAGGATTATACCGTAAGATGTTATTCTTTCCTGAATTAATCTACAAATTCAAAGTATTCTTTTCATCAAAATTCCAGAAGAATTTTTTTTGTTTTTTGTTTTTTAAAGGAAACTGACAATCTGATTCTTAAATTGACATGGAATAGTAAGAGGCCAACGTCGCCAGAGAATTCTAAAGAAAAAGAATGAGGAAGAAAGACTTCTTTCAAATAAGAAGCCTCATTTTAAACCTATATTAATTAAATGATGTGATATGGGCATAGAGAAAGACATAATCCAAGGAAGAGAAGAGAATCCACAAACAGGTCCTTGTACATTTGGAAGTCTGGTGTATGACAGTATGTCATTACAAATCAGTGAGGAAAGTACAATAAAATGCCACATGGACCATTAGCCATCCACATGAAAAATAGATGTATATGAGTATGTAAATCCCTGTCTTGATCTGTTTACAAAAGTAAATTTCAGATGAATTAAAAGCCTAAATGTAAAAAGCTAACTTGTAAAATTCGTAATAATGGTTATCCTTTTTGCTTTAGAGTTGAAAGGAAATAAGACTAAAACAGATAAAATTAAATGTTAAGAAAAAAGATTGATAAATTAAAAAGAAGTCACTAAAAGCCAAGTTAAAGATATGTCGTAAGAAACTGGAAGAAGAAATCTCCAACATATAATATCAGCCAAGGGCTAGAGATCTAGAAATTAAAAAGAACATCTAGAAATCAGTAAGAAAAGTGCAAAAGCTCAGAGAAAAACAGATGAATAACTCAGTGAAAAGAAAATCCAAAAGGTCATTAAAATGGAGATATTCAATGTCATGAGTAATCAATGATACACTTCCCACTGGCAAAAATTAAACCTAAAAATAGTAGGAATTAGCAAGGATGTGGAAAAACAACAGATATCAAACAATGATGATAAGAATAGAAACAAAGAGGAAATCAGCTTCGAAGTATCAATAGAATTAAACTACTCTGTGGTCCAAAGAATGCCATTTCCAGGAGTATTACTTAGAGAAACCTGACAGCTAATGTAGCACTGTTTATAATGGCAAAAGAGTGGAAAGAATCTGAATGTCTATGAATGGGGAAATATATAAATTGTGGCTTATTCATTCAATGGGCTATTACATGACCATTAAAACGAATAAACTATATTTACATGCATAAAAATTGATTTAAAAATTAGTAAAAAAATAAATTTGCAATAAGATATATATGTACTATATGATACCATTAATACAAATTTTAAAGACATATAAACTGCATTTTGTATTTTACAGATAATATGTACAGGGTGAGGCAAAAATAGGTTAACAATTGTGAGTATGTGAAACAGAGTTTATTCTTGTATTATTATTTATTAATTATTGTATTATTTCCCATATGAACAACTATAAACCTACTTTTGCCTCACCTTGTATATATGAAAAATGAACAGCATAGATGTGAAGGATTCAGTTTGCTGGTGACCTCAGGGAACAGAGGGGACATATAAATAAATGGTAGTTTATTTATAAAACAACAACAAAAAACAGCGGAACAACAAACATCTGAAGCCAGCATGGCAAAATATTAACATTTATAAAATGGGCTTGGTGGGTACATATATATTTGATATCATTTCTGCACATTTCTGCATATCTTAAGTATTTAATAATTTAAAAAAATTTAAGTATGAGTAGTTCAGGAGGTGGAAACAAATCAGAGGTAACTGTTTTATAAGAATTGATAGAAAAAGAAAGGAGCTATAATGCTAGCTTAAATTTTATTTATTTATTTTATTTATTTTATCGTTTTTGAGCATTTTATTCATTAATTTTAGAGATAGGAGAAGGGAGGGAGGAAGAAAGGGAGAGAGACATCAGTGTATGTTTGCCTTTCATCCGCCTCCAGCAGGGGACCTGGCTGGCGACCTGGCTTGCAATCTGCCTTGACTGGGAATCCAAACAGTGACCTTTGGGTTCACAGGCAGGTGCTCAATACACTGAGCCATACCAGCCAGGGCTGCTGGCTTAAATTTTAAACAGGAAACATGCTAGTCTCTTATAGTGGATTAGAATATTATGTGTATGTATACACATGTTCATTTTTGCTTGGAAACAGGTGAAAATAAGGGAAGAGAATAAAGGTAATGACTATGCTAAGGCTACTGAGTCTTACTGAATAAGAGGACTAGGTAACCATCAGTGTACCTTGGTTTTTTTCTTTTAATATTTTTACCATATTCCTTTTTGGATATTGATCATGTTGGCCAGAATATCTGTGAAGCCTGATTAATAACAATGATGGACATGTGCTATTTCTGACTTTACCAGAATTTGAGCTCACGTGAAAGTAGTTCATTGCCACAGCAATGAAAAGTCTGCGTTATGGGGTCAGACTATGTGGATTCAATCTCAGGTCCTACTACTTACTAGCTATGAACTTGGTGAGTAATTTAATACGCAAACCTCCCTTTGCTCATTTGTAAAATGGTGACTGAGTAGGAAAAATGTACTCTTGTTTTCTCTTCACATGGTATTGGTCTTACCTGGATAGTTTCTTCCAGGCGGTAGCCCTCAAGGACTTGCAGCGTCTCTATCACTTGGTTTGGGCTGAACTGACACAACAGCTCAATGAACTGCTCTGTGATATGGGGAGATACCTGCAGCAATTCTTGATTTATATGAATACCTTCCCTGAAAACATAAAAGGCAACAGAATAGTGTCATTTAATCACATCTGTAATCAAGGCTTCAGGTAAAAAGCACGTCATCTTAAAATCAACACTACTTTTCGGCCATGAATTAAAAATCTCACAGTTGCTTAAGATTATCAGGGTGAACTGTGTATTACCTCACTGGTATTCTACATCAGGGTGGTGTGCCCCCTACTTCAAGGGAAACTTGCTTGAGCTCCACCTCCTGCCTCTGCTTCTGCAGCAGTCCACAGCAGGAGGTGAACAGAGGCAAGCAAGGGAAGCTCCTGAGATTTGCCCTCTGTTCTCATCCAGAACCTCCCGACCCCAGCCTTGGGGATCGCTGCTCTAAACAACAATACTTCCCAGCTTACACTGGGAAGAAATGATATTCAGTGGAGGCTCCATACCAAAAGTTATACTGTTGCTCTAACATACAGGTGGCAAACACAAGGCCCGCGGGCTGAATCTGGCCCTCCACCTTGTTTTACCTGGCCTGGCACCTTGCTAAACCTGGCTCACTTAACTGTTAAGGAGTAGGCTTATTTATACAGTCCTAAAATCATATTTGACTCTTTGAAGGCAAATGCAAGGTTGATGTGGACCCCGGTTAAAATGAGTTTGATGACGCCTCTGCTCTAACAGAAACTGATCACTCAATTCAGTCGAAAAAATTTGATTTAACAGCACTCTCTACTATGCTTCCCTCAGAGTACCAATCACACCATGTTGCAATTCCTTCTTTAATTATGTCTTCTTTTAGAGAACTCTGTGAGGGTAGATACAGGTTGTCTTCTCACTAATGAATTCTCAAAGCCTACAAGTGTACTTTTACTGAGCATAGATTTATTATGTACCAAGACTATGTTAATTTTGGTAGCCATTAAAGTTAGCACTGGGGATATGTCAAAATAGGTAGCTGATAGATGACTAACAAAGAACTTTCAGAAATGGATATAACAAGTTGTATTTATGAGCAAGACTGATAAGCAAGTCAGAAATGAATGTAAATTCACTAATGCTACAGTTTACTTATTAAAGTTTTGATTAGATTGATGTTGCCTAATCATTTCCCAGCAGGCACATTATTTCCCTCACAAATGAATGCATCAAAATCTGTTCATTTGGGTAATTTGCTTGGTTTGATGTGTATTCACATCTTCATTATTTGTAAAGGGTTTTGCCAATAAATGTCTGGAAAGAATTAAATACTGTGATTCATCGGCAGATGCTTATGTCTAATCTCAATTTGCTCTATAGCCTTGCATCTATAACATATATTAACAGAAGTATGATGTAGATAAAATATTACCACCAACCTACAATATGGTATCAACATCCAAAAAGTACACTGGTTCACCTTAACGTCCCAAAATGTTGGTTAGCGTTCCCTTTTCTCTTTTACCTTATAGTATTCTATGAAGACACAACCCTCAACTTACCTGAAGAACTATTATCATGTCCCCAGGTTTATCATATGCACCTTCTATTTTCTTCATGGAGACCTTTCTGGCAGGATTTATTCCTAGCCATATCTGACTTTGTTGACCTAGTCCTTGTAATTTTCACCCCTCTATTTTATATTTGGTTTCTTGCATGTGAGGGCAGTCCAATTTGCTGTTTCTAGTTAGTTAAGTTCAATTTAACATATGTTTACTGAGCATCTATTTATTATATGCCAAGGCTATGCTAATGTTGGGGAAACAACAATGAATGTTAACAGGTTTTGCTCTCAAAGTTTACAGTGTAGTTGGCCACAAACACTTCCTAGATAATTTTCAAGTTATGGGGTAGGAACACTAAGGTGGTGATTTACATCGGAAATAGTTACTTAACAGTCTCCTGCATTAAAGGCAGTTGTGAAATTTTTAAAAAAATTTTATTGTTGTTGTATTACATCAATCCCCTTTTTGCTCCTCTCTGAGTTGTGAAATATTTTTTAAAAAACCAACAAACCAAAAAACTTTACCTTTGGGATTTATAGCCAATTTGAGAAGATACCAAATTAGCCCATGAGTGAGTACAGAAAGCTGCAAGCAGAACTTAATCACTCAACTTCTGGTCAAGACTCAGTTTCACAAAGCTGTTAATCTGGGAAAGAATTCTTGTGTCTAAATATATTTCCTCCTGTAACTGAAGCCTCTTACTAGTGAAAAGAAGTGTTATTTATCATCATGTACTGTACAGTACTCACTTAAAGAAAAGTGCCTTGGCCTGACCTTTTTCTTTTGCTAATAACTTTCTTGTCCCACACAGTTTGTGTCAATAAAATCCTTCCATTTTGTACAATTTCTGAGCATCTCTGTATTTACTTGATGGGATGCTCCTGATTCAAATTGCTTAATAAAGCCAATTACGGGGGGAGGGGGAAGGGAGGAGGAGGTGGCAAAGAAGGGGGCCAGTTTAGTCAAGGAACTAGCATGGAAGAACCATGGACATGGACAACAAGTGGGATTGATTTTGGTGGGGAGTGGGTGGGCAGGGAAGGGGACAGAGGGGAGTAAAAAGTGGATGGATGTAATACAACAATAATAATTTTAAAACAAAACAACAACAAAAAAGCCAATTAGATCTTTCAATTTACTCAGTTGAATTTTTGTTGTTTAACAGGGCAAAGAAAATAATGAACATTAAGCTATCTACACCTCTCCATGTACTCTATCTTCCAGTCACACACGCAAATAGTATGTATGCTGAAGGGGTTAAGAATAGGCCTCCCCAAGATATGCTACTTTGGCATAAAGATTATTGTGAGCTGACAGCAATTGAGATTCTGAAGGCTCAAGAGAAATTTTTACCTTTCCCCTTATAGAATTTAAAGTGTAGCCTTGCCCTGCAAGAGTGATTACCTACTTATATAGTAGGGCACATACCTAATTATTGAACATCTACTTTTCTTGACATACTTTGAATTACCCTCCTCCCATGTCAAGCCCCTGATGCCTCATTTCATTCCTTAGCCATAATGCCAGATATACCTCATTATTTCACTTTTCTGTCTTGAAGAACCTGTCATGTATGTAGGATATGACACATTTTCAAGGTCTGTCCTGAAAGTATCAAGCCAATGTCAATATAATTAAAAGTTTGCACAGCTGATACTTTCAGGACAGACCTCTTATGTGAGGCTCCCATACACACATATACAATTAAATATGGTTACTTTATCTTGTTAATCTGCTTCATGTAGACAGAGAATCTAGAAGGGAAGAAGAAAATTTCTTCCTCTCCAATAGTGTGTACTACTTAATGTTACTCATTTTTGTCAGTTTAGCATTATTTTTATATTCACATAGCCATGTTTGCCAATGTGGTATTCAATTATGCTCATATACCTTAGTGGTTATTTAGCCATAGCCTTCATCCACCTTTTAAAATAGTTTTTCTCACTATATAAATGCAATATAGGTGTCTGAATATTAACTACTTTTTATTTCACAGTATTTCCTTTAAAAATATTTTCCAAAATGAAATCACTGGATCAAAGCAAATGTATAACTTTCAAGCTCTTACTATACACAGGTAAACTGCCCTTAAGGAAACAAAGTGGACTAAGAGTGAAACATACTCAGAGGCAGGGATGACAATATGTGGTGTATCCTATGAACAATTAGTTCCATACTGCTGCAGAATAAAGGGGAAAAGAGAAAAGTCAGAATGAGAAAATTAAACTGGATATGCCTAAATCAGATCAAAAAGGGTCTGTACACCATCAGAAGTTGAGATTTTACCTTGAATAATGGGAATTGAAAGAACTGTGAGAAGGGGAAAGGAGACATTACCATAATTTGTCTGTCTGAAAATGGAAGTAGAATTAGGAAGGCTGGTTAGGAGACCAGCAGGAGAGACCAGGGCAGTGTGTGCAGACAGGAGGACTCACACAGAAAAGATAAGCATGAAGTAGATTTTTGATGACTGACTGGTTCTCTGAGGTATAGCTGAGAAGGTGGAGTGGCGTGGTTAAGAGAAAGTAAGCCCTGGATGGTGGCACAGTGGAATGGCGCTGGCCTGTGAACCCAAGTGTCACTGGTTCGATTCCCATCCAGGGCACATAACCAGGTTGCAAGCCAGGTCTCTACCTAGGTCTGTAGCTGAAGGCAGGTGAAAGGCAACTACACATTGATGTCTTTCTTTCTCTGTTCTTTCCCTTCCCCTTTCTCTAAAAATAATACATAAAATTTTTTAAAAATTAAAAAGAGAAAGTAGAAAATTCATCACTGAAGATTTTTTTAAAAAGACATTACAATTGCCTGATTACTTGTCTATTTCCTCCATCAGAATGGAAATTTTATGAAGGCAGGACCTCATCTTAGTCACCATTTTATGTCCTGTGTTTTTCACAGTGCTTAGGGTTCTGTACTTACTCTGCAAATTGTTAAATGAAATAAATGGGCAGGTAACACTGCCATTTGCTAAGAGAGAAAATAAAGGAGAAAAAACAGGTTTAGATTTAAAAGTGAGCATGACTTTGAGCCATTTCAAACTCTCACATAGTAGTTACCAGATAATATCATGATAAAAATTATTGAATAAAGAAATAAAATAAATGCATTTAAGTTATTTTCTTTCTATCTACCTACTTACCTATCAGGTCTGGAGATTAAGAGATGATGATGCATTAGGATTTAAGATTTAATTGAAGCTGCTAACCAAAATAGTGTACTAACCAAAGATACAATATCTGGTGGTAAGCCTGGCTAAGTTGATAGGCATTCATTAAAGCAGAAATGTATTTTTATACGTCAAAGTTCGTAAACATATATAATGTTCTAATTTTTAATTATAACTTTGAAATATGCTGTTTGAACACTATGTCAGTATCTTAAAATGTCCCTTCAAAATTATACATAAAAGGCCCTGGCTGGGGCTCAGTGGATAGGTGCCGGCCTGCAAATCCAAAGGTCGCTGGTTTGATTCCCCAGCCAGGGCACATAACCAGGTTGCAAGCCAGGTCTCCAGCCAGGTCTGTAGCTGGAAGCAGGTGAAAGGCAACCCTATATTGATGTTTCTCTCCCTCTCTGTCTCTCTCCCTTCCCTTCTCTTTGACAATAATAAATAACAATCTTTAAAAACAAACAAATAAAAAACTAAAACCAAAAAATTAAAATTATACATAGAAACACCAACAGATTCAACTTAATTCTAATGCACAACCATTTCCATAATCCATGTTTTGCTCTTTGGCAAAGTCACTCATTCTCTTAGCAATGTTCAACTTTTACATTATTTTTATTAAAAACGTAGAAATGCAATCCAACATTTTATGTGTTTTTTTTCTCCATGAGAAAATCATACCATATATTTCAGAGGCCTCCAGGACATTGTTAACAAAGGCTAAATTGATATTACTAAGAAAAGCACACTGAGGAAAATACAGTGAATATAAATATACTTGCACATTCCCTTTATTTTTTATGAAGCTTATAACCTCACAAAAAACCATTAGCCTCACAAAAACCATTAGCATCCTTTTGTATTACCCTTCAAGCATTCCCACTGCACAAAAGACCTGCCTGCATCTGGATGTAAGTATGTCAGAACTCCTGTGAGAATTCGTGGCCAGCAGGAAGACACAGGGAGTGGGGGTGGGGTGGGCTTCCTGCAGCAGCTGTGCCAAAGGCGGGATTTAGAGGAAGATGCAAATCCGTTCTCTCCCAAATTCTGGCCTCAATTCAGGCAAATAATTCACTACTGGAGAATTAAGCCTCCCCTCCTCCCCTCAAGACTGTCTAATCTTTCTACAGACAGATGTCATCCGTATCTCTGTGGGTCAATCAATTCTACAGAGGACATTATTTACATAGCAAAGATAACTTAAAGAAATTGAATAAAGAAAATAGAAGTACAGTATACATAAGAATTCAACTGATGGTTTGTTCCTTTAAAATGCTGTTGACAAAATGAAAAGGTACCCCCTCAAAAACAACTCAATGAATACATGTGAATGCTAAATCAAAATTGCATAAATTATATATACACACAGGAATGATGATCCCATAACTCAGGTTTTGGGGGCAAGAACAAAAAAGCAATATTTTGATATGACACACAAGCAGTTCCCATCTCAAAATAACTGTTTTCTTTCATTTTCTCTACTCTCCAGAATGCTCTATAAGAGCTTCATGGGGAGAATAAATCTAGATGTTAAAAAAATTCTATTGCTTAAGGAGAACAAAAAGGGAAGAATGAAAGGCAAAAATAGTCTCAAGCTGTCTGCCAGGGGAAAGTGCTAGGCAGGGCCAGTCTGCTTATTCTTGAAGTTCTTTTGTCCCTAACTGTGAATGAAAAGGGGCTTTTGTAATAAATCTGATTAATTCAAGAGTCTGAAAGTAATCTCACTGAGTATCTGATCATAAATTCCTGGGTAGTCACGCCCCAGGGCTGTAACCTCTTTACTAAAAGGTCTTAAGCAAGTCCTGTCCATGTTCCTGTGCATTAGGTTAACACACCGTCAAAATGGTACAGTAGTCACCCTCAAGGGAGGGGTACCATTCCAGGAAGCACCCAACCTTGTTAAGGACCCTGTAATCCAATCATGAAGATTTTCCCACCTGGCTTTTTCCTCCTTCATGTAATCTTCCTTACAGTTTCTTTCTTTATTCCAAACGTATAAAAAGAAGTGCAAAACTATCTGTCATTCATTGAAGCCTTTGCGATCTTGCTTCATAGCACCTGCCATCAGTTTTGGCTCAAATCAACTCTTTTAAAAATTCTCTGCAGGTTTGGACATTCTTATGTCAATGCTAAATATATTTTTCCATACTGTACTCCCCTAGTTTTCCACTTCAGTTTTCCCGGTGCCTGATAATAAGCACAACTATTTTAAAACGCTAAACTGGGATGGGAAGTCAGTCATTCAGAGCCTGATGTAAACTAGTCTACCCTACCCTGGGTATTAGAAAAGTATTTTTTCATTAGTGTGCATGCTTCATTGTATTCATATGTTACTTGTGCACTCCCACTGTAAAAGTGTCACATAATACAGAAATTGACAAAGTAATCTGAGCTTTGATTGGAGTGTTAAGGAAGGAGGTAATTTTGGACTTAAACTATCTGTATACCTAGGAACAATACAACTGAGTGTGCTTATGAAGCGGAGCACCTGAAGAAGTTTGTGTACCCTGCACCCCTGGGAAGAAGGGAGTAGTGTGGGAGGAGGCAGAGTTCAAAGGACACCAAAGACAAACTTTCTATAATCAGAACTTTGTCTAATGCAGGAAGCTACTCCCCCTTACTCCCTCTGCTCACAGCCTTCCTGCCCTCAATCCAGAATTCATATTTCCCTCTCCCTCAATCCAGAATTCATATTTCACTACTGACAGGGTTCAGGACACACTACCCTAAAATATGGTACCCTGGCATAGTGAATATTTTAAATTAAAGGAATTTGAGAAATGGCAGGTGCAGAAAGGACTCTGACCTTCCCCCTTAACCCCAGAGCAGACAACGAAACTTGCATGTGGGAGTGCTCTCCCTATCCTGGAGGGAAGGAGCACCCTGATCCCTGAACATGGAGGGACCCCAAGAGGAACCTAAACAAACAGGTCTTGCTCAGCTTCCCCAGTATAATATCCTTAGCCCTATCCTTTGGTCCTGTCACACTGTTCCATGACTTTCTAGTCTTCATCAAATCTAACAAAACACTTCAGTTTAGATGCTTCTTCAGGTATTCATTTCCTTATGAAGGCTCCCGTGTCATGTATAATTTATACTAAGTCAATTTGTATGCATTTCTCTTCTTCTTTTTTTTTTTTAATTTTATTGTTGTTGTATCACATCCATCCTCTTTTTGCTCCCCTCTGTCCCCCTCCCCACCCACCCATTCCCCCCAAAGTCAATCCCACCTGCTGTCCATGTCCATGGTTCCTTTATACTAGGTTCTTGTCTAAACTGCTCCCCTTCCTTGCCTCTGCCTCCCCCCTCCCCCAACCCCTTTCCCCCTGACCACTTAATTTGTCTTTTTTACAGAGGCCCAGCCAAGAACCTGGATGGGAAGAAGGAAATTTTTTTTCTCTGCACCCCCCACTTCAACCCAGGGTAAACAGGCTTTTATGGGTTAATCCAAGAACTATCATTTAAAATGCTCTTAATAACCCTGGCGTGTGTGCCTCAGATGGTTGGAGCGCTGTCCTATAATTGAAGGGTTACAGGTTCAATTCCCAGTCAGGGCACATGCCTGGGTTTGAGTTTAATCCCCAGTCAAGACACATATAGGAAAGCAACCAATTGATGCATCACTGTCTCATTGATGTTTCTCTCTTTCTCCCCTTCTTCTCTATAAGCAATGAAAAAATGTCCTCTGGTGAGGACACAAAAATAAAATCTAAAATGCTCTTTATATAAAAATAATTATATTGAAATGCCAAATTTCAATATAATTAATTTACACGTGAATTTAGAGCATATTCTAAATTGACACCTGCCTCCTATGTAAGACATAAAGTAAAAGGATAAAATACAATGAATTTTGGATTGGGGCTCAAAGCAGAACACCATGTCTTTACTTCTTTGGAGACAGATCAATATGAAAGAGAGCTCTTTTTAAAGATGGAGCTGAAGTATCAGTCTTATTAATTCTATTAAAGAAAAAACAATACCTATGATGCTTGTTAAAATACACTTTATTTCGACTATCATGATAGATAGAGGGCCCAGTGCAATAGGGTTTTGACAGTAGGGGAGGGACTAGGCTCAACTCCAAATATAAGAACAAGTGGGGACTTACAGCTGGAGGAGGGCAGGGGTGAGAAGGGAGTCAGTGGATGAAAAGTTACTAAGTATGAGGGTTAATGCTTTGCTAGACTGACTTAACATGGTTCTTGTTGAAGGCAGGCCAGAGTGATCAGCTATTGGACAGCTATTTTGGGTGACCAGATAGCAAGGGTGGGGAATTCTTGCCAAAACTAGACTTTACAGGGAGAGAGATGAAAGCCCAAGATCAGAACTAGTCAAGCAGAAGACTCAGAAGGACCTGAGTATCGTTTGGTCAAGGGGAGAATCTTTGCCAGCTCTTAGTTTCTGCTGAGCTGAAGTAAAGCTGGCGATTTGACTGTTGTCAAAAGTGAGGACATTGTAGGTCATGTTGCTGTTAGGGGAGAGGGAAGAGGAAAGGCTGCAGACCAGCAGCTTCTCTTTGAAGCAGGTAAGAGAGGACCTTGTAGCCAAACAGATGACAGAAAGGGATAATGTATGACAAGTTAATTTAAAGTAATGATCTTGGGTTAGGGTTATTTCAGGGAGAGAAAGCATAATGAGTAAATGTAAAATTACTTGTGGCTTGCTAGTGAAAGAAACAACTTTAACAGTATTCTTAAAATGACATACCTAATCAACATCTTTCAAATCTAGGTGTAGATAATAACAGAGCAAGACCTTCCATGGAGGACCTCAGCAACTCTTGTGATGTGACATGTTCATTACTGTAAAGTTCAGGTTAAGGAAGGAGTGATTGCCAAGATCAGTGTAAATGACTGTTTATATTACCTAATATTAGTATTTTTTTAATTAAAAAAAAGTAGCATTTGGTCACCAATGGCTTCTACACTTCTGTTACATGTAAGAAAAGGCTAAGTTCAAAGCTGAACCTTTTCTGTCCTTCCAGTTTGAGTATCTCCAGGTAGGATAGTTGGGGAAAAAAGAACTTGGTTAAAATAAATGATCCTAGGAGAGGAGGAGTCAAGCCCTAAGAGAGTGTATCTGACACTGGAGGAAACACAGGAGAGGAAACAGAAGGCATTTGCCATGGGAACAGGGTACTCAGACTCCAGAGAAAGGCTCAGAACTGAGGAGAGTGCCTCCCTACTAGCCCAGTCCTCCGCCTTCCCTCAGTTTCCTCCCCAGCTCTTCCCCTCCTTTCTCCAGTTCTCTTCTTTCCCTCCTACCCACCAACTCCAATTCTAGGATATCTCCATCAGTTAATTCTAGGACTGGATCAGGATCCACACTGGCTCTCAAGAGAAATACGAATGATTAATAGAACATTCTTTTACAAATTTAACTTCAGTTATATTCTGAGAACAGGGAATTAAAACAGATACTGTGAAAAGGTCTTGAAGAAAATGTAGTCAAATTGCTCTTCTAAACATCTGCATATGTAGGTCTGTATGACTCAAAAATTCAAATGTGGTATAGGCTGCCCAAGATTTAAATGGCTGAGATTTCAAAAAAAAATTGTTACAATCAACAAAATCACTGGTATTTTGACATTTAAAAGCAGCACAGAATACTGGAACTACTAAAACTGATAATATAATCACTTAAGTAAATGACTGTTTTTAATGGTTAGTGCACATTATAATGCAACTTAAAAGTTTTTGTCTGATGTGAAAGCTGTTTCATCCTAGACTATTGCACTTAGGCGAGTGATGCTTAACTCTAGGTGTACATCAAAAATATCCTCACCCACAGTGATTCTGTGGGATTGGGCCCAAGGATTGATGTATTTTTAAGTTCCTTAGGTAATTCTGACGCACACTTCTGGTTAAGAGTGAGTTTCTTTGAGAGTGTTAAGTATTATTACCCTCAACTCCTAATGTAATCCATTTAGTCACAACAAAATGTTAAGATTTCACATGCAGAGCTGCTTTGCTTACAAACCCATGACTAATTTCATCAACTCTTTGGGCTGGTTTTTATTTGATGAATACTATTAAGTAGCACTTGAAAAAAACATTTAAACTTTCCTTCTTACACCACCAGGAACAGTTATTTAAAACTAAATACCTCCAATGAGAATTTAAAGGGTAAACAATTTAGAGGTGGGCTGGGACTGGGTATACACTTTGAGAAGTAAACCCATTCATCTGCAGCATGGAATAAGAAACAGGAAGGAGTGAAGCTAGGATACAAAGAGGAAGCTAGCTGCTTATCAAATCTTCATGATACATATCCTTATGGTATGACTTCATTATTTGTTTGAATTATTTTATTAATTCAGCATGTATGCTTATGTTCAAATGAAAAGTATTCCCTCAAGATATGATCTATTTTCAGATTATGTACTTTGGTATAATCTATGTAACTGCTACTCCCACTAATACTAACATCAAGAGCTGAGTACACTATTAAGATACCATGGACTCTTCAATTTATTTTCTTTGATTTCTAATCTATGTATTATGAAAAACTAAAGTTATCAACATACCTTGGGTCAAGGAGACTCCGCAAAAATTTGAAAAGCAAAACCTGGTTCTGGTTAGAAAAACAATAAAAAAATACATTATTAAAACAAATTCTTCAAACTATGCCATGGTAAAGAATGACTCTAAACTATCCCTTTAAAATGCACACATGCATATGATTATTTCCATTAAGACCTCTGTACAGATCTAAAAGATTTTAAGAATCATTTGGAGATCATTTCCTCTTAGTAATTCTAATCACTGTCACATATTCATTGCAAAACAAAAACAAAAAGCCCCCTTCCGAGACAAATCCCAGAGCAGGTCTAACATGAGGAGGCTCACAATGGCTGGGGCTCTAAAGTGCTCTGCTGAGAGTGAATTTGGGCTGTACTGGCACGTTCACGCAGCCTCAACTGGTCCTGCTTGTGACAATGGCCTACTGTGAGACAGGCAGGCAGGGTGGGAGTTGAGGGCCCAAATAACCACCACCACCAGAAGGGCTCATGACTCCCCTATATAATCAACCACAGAAGAGATGGCAAAATGCCAACATGACAGCAATTAATATGCCATGAAATCTGGGTTCTGTTTCTTTCACTTATTAGCTATGTGACTTTGTGTAAGTCAACGACTCTCTCAGTAATTCAGTTTACTTATTGAAAAAAGAATAGCAGTATCTTGTCTGCCTTGTGTAATTATGAAAATTAATGAAGATAAACCTTATAAATGCTAAGTTCTAAGAAAAGCTTAACAAGAATTACTATAGTTTAGTTTCTTTTTTTTCTTCATTTTTTTGACACGTTCACAACACCTATAAAAAGTAAGGCGGCCCTGGCTGGTGGCACAGTGGCTAAGGTGCCAGCCTACGAACCCAGAGGTCGCTGGTTCGATTCCCCAGCCAAGGCACATAATGAGGTTGCAAACCAGGTCTCCAGCCAGGTCTGTGGCTGGAGGCAGGTGAAAGGCAACCATACATTGATGTTTCTCTGTTTCTCTCCCTCTCTGCCTCTCTCCCTTCCTCTCTTTCTGGAAATAATAAAGAAAATCTTAAAAACAAAACAAAACAAAAGAAAAAAAAAAAGGGACTCTCAAAACTGAAAAGGATTCATGTATTTTAGAATATGACATGTTTAATATATTTATCATCCTTTGACTTTTTAAAATCTTTTCCCTGGCCTTTCACTTCTTTATTTTATACAACTTTCCTTCTGGTTATAACTTAATATTCTGGCTTATTAGTCATTTCAAGAATTCAGAAAACAACAGGTTAGAGGCATATTTCTTACCATCAAAAGTGCTCTATACCCTGGCTGATGGCACAGTAGGTAAGGTGTCGGCCTGCAAACCCAAAGGTGGCTGGTTGGATTCCCCAGCCAGGGCACATAACCAGGTTGCAAGCCAGGTCTCCAGCCAGATCCGTAGCTGGAGGCAGGAGAAAGGCAACCATACATTGATGTCTCTCTCCCTCTCTCCCTACCCCTCTCTCTAAAAATAATAAATTTTTTGAAATCCTAAAAAAAAGTACTCCATAAAATGTGTGATCCTCTTGAAAAATCAATAAAGCTCTGCAATAAAGAAACACTTTATTTCTTTAAAAGCAACAGTTCATAATCAAATAGTCACTTTTAAAAAAACCCATGACACTTACAGCTTTAATATAATTGCCTGATGAATGGCTTTACATATATTCATTTAACCTGGCCTCTCTACCTCTAAACATCTTTAGAGGCTACGGGAAAAAGAAAATCCTGCAATGGATAATCTTACCTTTTAAACAATAGCAACACTATTACTGAGAAGATTCACCAGAATTGCTGACTTTCATTTTTACTGATTTTTTTTTGCGAGGTGGGGGGAGAAGAGGGAGGGAGAGAGGGAGGGAAGGCGAGGGAGAGAAACATCAATTTGTTGTTCCCTTTATTTATTCATTCATTGCTTCTTGTATGTGCCCTGGCTGGAGGTTGAACTCGCAACCTTGGCCTATTGGGACAATACTGTGGCCAACTAAGTTATCTGGCCAGGGCAGAACTGCTGACTTTCAAAAGAGGTAAAAAGCTCTGTAGGTTGAGGGTAGTTTTAAAAGAACTGTCCTCCTGTTTCCCCCTCACTAGAATGGACTGGATGACCCTCCATGTACTTCCTCAGTATCCTGGGCAGTACTCTATTATCATTTAAGTCAAACTACTCCACAATCATCTTCTGGCTTGTCTTTTGTTATTTTTTAAAGATTTTATTTATTATTCTTAGAGAGAGGGGAGGGGAGAGAGGCAGAGGGGAGAGAAACATCAACGTATGATTGTCTTTCTCCTGCCTCCAGCCACAGACCTGGCTGGAGACCTGGCTTGCAACCTGGTTATGTGTCCTGGCTGGGGAATCAAACCAGGGACCTTTGGGTTTGCAGGCCGGTGCCTTATCCACTGTGCCACCAGCCAAGGGTGTGTTTTTCTTTTAACACAAGGACACATTTACATATTTTTGTATGCTTGGCACTTAATGATTTTGGCCCACAGCAGGTATGTAAATATTGAATTAATATTTTTAATCTTGGGTTAATGGACTGCATCATGCTGGACAATTAAACCTGATATCTGGGAGTCATTTTTAACTCCTCCCATCACATTTAACTAATTTCCAAACAAACATATGTTGAACCTGTCTTTTCCACTGCCATTGACTAGTCCATGTCTTCATGATCTTTTGCCTCTGCCTTCTAACTGGTCTAACTGGTCTCTCTCCTCTATTTGCTCTCTTTGCTGGTCCATTCTCCATTTAATTTTCTTCTTTCTTCTTCTTCTTCTTCTTCTTCTTTTTTTATTTTGAGAGCATGTTTATTAGCTGGGACAGTGAAACAAGGAAGGGCTTGGGGTAGAAGAAGCAACAGAAGAGGAGCCTAGGCAGAGCTGCTTGGGCTCAATGAGAAGTAAGTCACAGTGACGGGAGTGAGCCAGGCAGGGCTGCTGTCGGCTCACTGAAAAGTCAGAGACAGGGGGCCTTGGTGACAGGCCCCGTGGATTAACCCAGAACGAGCTGCCACTGCCCATTGCTCTGCTGGTGGCAAGTCTAATGTGGACCCTTAAGAGTTTAGGAGATGTGTGGCTTGGGGGAAGAGGGGCCAGAGAAAGGCACAGGCATGCTCTCTAGAAAGAAAGCACGCTTCATTTAATTGTCTACAAAATGAATATAACGATGTCACTTCTTTGCTTAAAAAAATCAAGTAATACTTGAATACACAGAATATACAGTACAATTTCTTTGCATTATGTAAGGTTGTTTATAATGTCAGGCTTCAATCTCTTAATTTTCCAGTCTCTATAGTTCTAACCCCAGCCATCCAACACATCTTTCATAGCTTCATCTAATGTTTCTTCAACCATTGCTCCCATGTCAAGCTTCATACAGACCTGACCATTCTTTGAATAAGCATGTTGCTTCATACCGTCAAGTATTTATATACACAGACCATTTATCCAGAAAGCCCTTCCCAATTCTTTGCCTACAGTACTGATAGCAATTATTCAAGACCCAGTTCAGGCATGTATAGAAATCCTTTTTTGACTTTCACACACAGTCTATCACTACTCTTATTCCTACAGCACTCTTTACATATGTCTGCTATAGCATTTATAACATAAATGTGTGGTTATATGTGCTCTGTTCCACAGGAAAAAATGATTGTATTCTTTTTTGTGCCTCCCAGGGCCTACTATTCTGTGGTACACAATAGAGCCACAATAAGTGTTTCAATGAATGAATTCTGTATCTTCATCTGTCATGCCATCTGCCTCCCAAATGCTTCTCTGGTTTCTATCTTACATACCTATACCCTACTACTATTTTGGCAATTAAGGACTCTAGGTTGTGCTTCATGTCCTTGTCATTGTCCTATTCTTTACCTCTATCACTTGTGGCCACAGGGTAGTGAGCAAAACTCACTACTAGCACTGCCATGGTGGCGACAAGTGGAATACTAGGTCCATTCACTAATACTACAAAATAAGCATCTCAACATTCAGCATTAATGTAGCTGTATTCTAGGTAAGGTTTTTTCATGAAAAATTCAATATAGTCAGTGTAAACCCCATTTGAGGATGACAAAAAGTTTGAATAAATAATATGAACCTCAAAGAGAGTAAGACTGTAGTTCCTATAGTAAAAGAAAGTGTCAACTATTAATTGAAGAAATTACTACAATCAAAGGTTCTTAGGTGGATATTCAATATTGTCTCTCCATTAGATGTTTCTTCCCAATATATGTACATTTTCAATATTTACCTTAAGTTTTTCAATGACTGTTTCAATCTGTTCAGAAAAATGAGTAGCAACAAGCTCTGCAGCTTTACAAGGCTTCAAAGACACAAGTTCCTAGAGCAAATGAAAGATAAAATCTTTTTGTTAAATCTTTAATGTTAATTTAAATAGAATCCCCATAGATGATCACCTGCCTTGATATTTTCATGACAATGTATTTTAGGAGACCCTGATGTAGAGCCTCAACTTAAAGGCATATTGTAAATAAGCAAAATTAATAATGTGCCATGTAAGAAAAAATCGAATCTTGAATAAAAGGTAATTCACAATTGTTAGAAAATGAAAGCACTAAATTCTGGATTTAGGCCATGGTATCTGCAGGATGAACAGAGGGAACAAAAGCTCTTCAAATTCTCTGTCTGTGCATTTTACCCTTGAGCTTAAAGTAATAACTTGAAGAAATTTAAAAAAGAAAAGGGTATAGTTGCAATTTCTCTGGCTAAGAATGCCAAAACTTCTGATGGCTGATAGATTTTGAAACTGTGTCTTAAGAAATCAACGTAAGGTCGTAAGTCTTAAATGGGACTAAGAGGAACTGCCGTTCATTAACTACTGTTAACACCCATTTCTGTCAAACCTAATACTTCTAATTTGCCCTCACCTTAAACTTTCCTAGATACTACTAGTTATCTTTTTCTTCTTTGAACTCTCTTTTCACTTGGTTTCTGTGACCTATGACTATTCTACCCTAACACTTCCATGTTACATGGCTAAAAGGCAAAGACTAACTACAGATCACATACATAGTGCATTATCAAATAAAAATTATACAAGTTAGTATGACTAAATTCATGATATTAGCCTCAATTTTGAGATAGTATTTGTATTTTAATGAGCTGACACAAATAAGTGTAGTTTATACTACTTTTATATAACATATCTCAAAACAGAGAAGGCACAACTAATCATTATCACATATAAAAAAAGGGACAGTACTAATGATCTGCAGACTTTAAATAGATAAACAACGTGGTAGGCTGGAACAAGCAGTGAAGGGAAAGGATTAAGGATCTATACACAGTTATCTTTAAGTATACGAGAAGTGCTTTATATCTTAAGCTAAATTCTTTCTTTACTGTTTAAATATTTTGGTTAATTAAAAAATGCAAAAGAAAATTATCCTGAAAACTTTTAAAAAATTTAGCCAAAATGGATAAATTCCTAGAAGAATATAATTTAATAAATTGACTTAATAGAAAACCTGCACTGAAAAGCCAAAAACCTTTCAATATTGGAAACTCTAGGCTCAAAGAGATTCACCTATAACTACTAATATCCATTTAACGAAGAAAAATTTCAATTAATTAACCTCATATAGAATTTTAAAAAAGGAAATTTCTTCAGCTCATTGTATGAGGCTAGCAAAATTTTAATATCTAAACCCAATTTAAGAAAGAAAAGGAGATTGACTTTGGGGGGTAAAGGGTGGGTGGGGAGGGGGACAGAGGGGAGCAAAAAGGGGATGGATGTAATACAACAACAATAAAATTAAATTTAAAAAAAGGAAAGAAAAGGAATGTTATAATTTTAATTATGAACATTGATATCAACACCTTAAATAAAAACAAAATTCAACAATATATAAAAAAGATAATACATCAAGATCAAGTTGCATTTATCTATAGAATTTAAGGCTGGTTTAGTATTAATAATATTTACCACAAAAAATGGATATGGGAAAAAAGGTGATAAAATTTTTCATGAAAAAAACTATTAATATACTAGGAATAGAAGATTTCCATAAAAATCCTTAAAGTCAACATCTCATTGGAAATAAAAAAAATTATCAAAAGCATTGTTATGCTAAAAATACAAAGTTGTGACAGGAAACCTAACAAAGGATGGAAAATCTCTAAAGAGAAAATCACAAAATTTCATAGAAAAATACTGAATAAAGGTACGTATCATATGGTCATAGATTGAAATATTCAATATCATAAAGATGTCAATTACATTCAAAATGACTGGTAGACTTATTGCAATACCTGTCAGAACCATAAGATTTTTTAAAAATTTGGTGAAATTTGATAAGTTGATTCCTAAATGTACATGTAAGTATAAAAGGTCAAGAATAAACAATACTCTTTTAAAGATATCAAGACTTATTATAAAGCAGTAATATTTAAAATGCTCGTGAGATCCTGATGTAGAGACAGATAATAAACTAATGAATCAGAAGAGGGTCCAGGAAAGTAGAACGAACATATGAATCCTTGATATACTTATGACAAAGTAGCACAGCTGAGGAATGGGAAAGCAACCTTTAAAAAAACTGTGCTGGATAGGTGCTGGTCTGTAAACCCAAAGGTTGCTGGTTCAATTCCCAGCCAGGGCACATAATCAGGTTGTAGGCCAGGTCTCCAGCCAGGTCTGTAGCTGGAAGCAGGTAAAAGGCAACCATACATTGATATTTCTCTCCCTCTCTGCCTACCCCTCTTCCCCTCTCTCAAAAAATAATACATAAAATCTTTTAAAAAAAAAACTGTGCTGGAAAAACTGGGCACCCATATTTTAAAAAATTAATTGGACTCCCACCTCATACAAAAATTCCTTTCAGGTGAACCTAAGATTAAAGATGAGAAAGAAACAAACAAAACAAGAAACTTTTAGACAAAAATATGGAGGAATTCTCCCTCACTGTAAAAGGAAAAAATTATTTTGACTACTTAAAAAACAATGGACTTTTCTCAAAAAGAATCATAGGAAAAAAGCCATAGAGTGGAAGAAGATATTCACAACATGTACCACTGAAAAACACTACCATGCAGGATACATAAAGAACTCTTATAAATCATTAAGTACAGGAAACATTCTAATAAAAAATGGGCAAGACTTTAACAGGCACATTACATAAAAGAAATTTAAAGGGCCAATAAACATGAAGTCTATTAATCTCATTAATAGACTAAGTAACTAAGGATATGTAAATTTAAAATATAGTAAGATATCATTACACATCCACTAGATTTACAAAATTTTAAAGTCTAACAAGGATATAGAGAAAAAGGACAATGTCATTCAAAGCTGGCATCTGGTGAAGATATAGATCCCAATTAACTGGCAATTACAGAGCCTATAGCAGAGATGATCAAATGCTAGCATGCCTTTAGAGCACCTGGCAGGATTTTTAAAACATAGCGCTGGGTCCCACGACCAGAGTTTATGATCCAGTAAGTCTGAGGTAAAGACTAAACCTGTATTTCTGTCAAGTTCTCGGCTGATGTTATAATGCTGACTGGGGATCAAACTGAGAACCACTGCCCTAGAGTGGCAATTATCAACCAGTGTGTTGCAAGATTTTTTAACACACGTAATACCTGACTATTTAGTCAGGGGCACTTAGAATGTCAAGTAAAAAAATGACAACAGCTAACACGGCAATAGTTGTCTGGTGTAAATGAATTATACCTTTTATTTTCGTCAGATTGGCAAAAAATATCCTATATTTTTTGGTGTGCCATAGAATGTTAGTAAATAGTTTGTGTGCCACGAGATGAAAAAGGCTGAAAACTGCTGCCCTTAGAGAAACGCATGTGGCCGTGCTCAGATGCATATACAAAGATGATTATAAATGGACCATTTTTAATAATCAAAAACTAGAAACAACTCAAGTGTCTGCTAACAGGATGGACAAACTATGATATACCTGTAGAATGAAATCACACATAGAAACAAACATGAACCACAGCTACATGTAACAAAAAGTAAAACTTCTCAAAATACTGAGGAAAAAAGAAAATACAAAATATAACTTCATGTGCATAAAAGTTCAGAAAATGTAAGATTTTAGGGGTGCAAGCATATGCAGTCACAGGCTGTAGAGAGGCAAGAACATAACAGGAAATAAACAGGATAACGGGCATCTTACGGGAGGCAGTGGGGGCTGTGATCAGGAAAGGGTATGGAGGCAGTCTGGGTTACTGAAAGTAAATCTATTTCTGACCTGGGCCTCGGATGTTTGCCTTTTAATTTTTTACAAAGCTGCACATTTGTCTTAAGCATACATTTTGCTTAAGCATCCTTTTTTGGTATGCTTTTGATATTTCAAAATAAGAAACTCTTTTTAAAAATCTAATGAACCTGGCTGGGTGGCTCCACTGGTTGCAGTGTCATCCCACACACCAAAAGGCTGCAGGTGTCTGATCCTCAGTTGGGACGTATGGGAGGCAACCCATCAATGTTTCTCTCTCACATCGATGTTTCCCTCTCCCTTCCTCTCTTTCTAAAACCAATAAAAACATATTCTTGAGTGAAAATTTTTTAAAAAATCTAATGAAACATGTTCTGTTGGGAAAACAAACTAAAGATTCTTTTATCTGTAATCCCAATCTAAAAATAACTTTTAGGGGATCTGTGGATCTTTGTACATAAAATTATGTATCTGTACACATGTATAGGTCCAAATATTTCATTTGATTCTCAAGAGGTCTGTAACCTTAGAAGTGCTATGAATCACTAATTTATACATTATATAACTCTGTCAGATATCTTTATTATGAGGACTTTGACCTCTGCATGTTTAACATTGATTTTATTTATATTACTAAAACCATGGAGATCCTTCAACAAAAAGTCTATATATTTGATATCATGACCTTAATAGATATTATAAAGTTCAAGGTGAAAAAAAAAGTGCAGATGTTTGAAAAACTCAGCAGAAATAATTGTGCAGCAAAAATACTTCTTGCTTCTCCAGTATGAGTTTTCTGCTGAGTAATTTGTTTGCTCATTGATTAGTTCATCACAGTTTCACATTATGCAAAGACACAGCTTCATTTTTGGATGTCTGGAGTCCATGTGCTCAAACCACTGCATCATGCAGATTAAGTGAAATAAAGAATGAGCCATAAAGTAACTATGGAGACTTAAAGGGGATGATGAAAGGAAAAAGAATACAAAATGATTAAAGGAAAAAAGATATAATTCAAAGTAGGAGAAGGCTTTCTTGGGTTCTTTCATCAAGATATATTCATCTTGTTGTTAGCAGGAATATCATAACATTAAATAACATATATATGTTCTCAATCCTATAGATGAAAGTGTGGAAATTACTTCAGGCCACACATCTGATGATTGTACCTCCTTCACACCAGATGTTTCACATAAGATGTGTTCACATTTCTGATCTTTCTAAACTTTACAACCATCAGGATATGAACAAAGTATTCACATTACATGCAATGTTTTCTTAGTTTCAGATGTCATCCTTTCTTATCATTTTTTACATATATACAAAATGTTAAAACATGTTGAATAATCATATCTTTCACTGCATTTCTAAACCTATCACCAGAAGTTACCTCATCACCTGTTCCTTGCTACAAGGAGGAGGAAAGACACTTTGTAGATTTAAATATTATTTTCAAAGCTAGGGTTACTTTTTTCCAATACTCAGTGACTCATAAAAAAGAATAAATTTGAACAAACCTGCCAGCTCTGTTGGTTCTGAGGTCTATTATACGTTAAGAGCCTAAGGGCACTAAGGGAGGTGTGGTTTATGAGCCCATTTTCAGAATGCATTCTATTCATATGTTCATCACACTTTATTAGTCTCTCCATTTAGGTGACTACAAGCATGTTCTTTTAAAAGAAATTGTTTCAATGTCAACTCTTGCATTCTTGTAAAATAGCATGCATCAAGAAAATCAGAACCGTCCTGTTACATAAAGAAGGGAAACATTTCAGAAAAAAAAAACTCATTGCAATGATTCTAAAATTGCATTGGGTGATTGGGTGGAATGGTTCTCACTGCGTATTAGAGAAAAAGAACAGGAATACTCTCAATCATTTTAAGAACATTATAAAAAACCACGAATATTCCAGTTCGTCAACCAGCTAACTGAACATAGGTTACTTTCAGAGTCATGGTATATAATAAATTGTATGTGACACAGACTTTATGACTACAAATACGAGGTGGGACAAGTCACCTGAAAAAGACACTAATCTGCAAGCAAATCAACCTAATAATATGATACCTGCCATTGTTTAGTTAGCATAAAGTTAATTTGAGAGACAGTCATACAAATGGGGAAGTTTAAAAGTTCTGCTGAATTGGCACCTCAATGTGATCCATTGCTTTCTGCCATACAGACTGCTTCTCCTCTGCACTGTGTCCAGGGATGGATAAGATATTGTGAATATAGTTAAAGACTTCTTCCTGAGGAGCACAAAACAATATAATTCATTCATTCATTTATTCACTCAAGCAATGTTTACTCACTATTCACTATCTGTACCAGTCTTGGTAAATGGATATGAAAAACCATTTAGAGATAGTTAATTGATAAAGAACACACCACAGAAAAAGAGTAATTATTTAAAGTTTAGGGCATACTCTTAAAAGTTGCAAATCTGTTCTGATTAATTTTGGTTTCAATTTCATTAACCTAATGAGGGCATATCATACTTCTTTGTCTTTGGTGGGACCTGTCCACATTCCCAATTTCATCTCAAATCATTCTTGCCATTGTCTGTTCTATTCCATTTACACTGATCTTCACTTCATTTATTTAATTCCTTGAACATTTCAAAACTTTCCCCATATCAGGGCCTTTGCATATACAGTTCCCTATCCCAGAACACTTTTCTATTGGCTCTTTGCTTGACTAGCTGCTTCTAAAATTTCAATGTCAGTTTATATATCACAGCTTCTGAGAGTCCTTCCCTGATTGCTATATACAAATTAAGTTTCCCATTATCTGCTGAAGTTGCACCCAATTTCTCTTTTCTAGTGTACACAACAATTTTTAAGTATATATTTGGTTTCTTACTTTCAGTCTGCATCACTAAAGCATAAGTTTTAAAATTTCAAGAACTATATCTGTTTTAATTATCAATGTATGTTTGGGCTCTGGCTGGTGTCTCAGTGGATTGGCGCTGGCCTGCAAACCCAAAGGTCACTGGTTCAATTCTCAGTCAGGGCTCATAACCAGGTTGCAATCCAACCAGGTCTTTAGCTGGAGGCAGGTGAAAAGCAACCATACATTGATGTTTTTCTCCCTTTCTTCCTCCCTCCCTGCCCTTTTCTCTCTAAAGATAATCAATAAAATCTTAAAAAAAAAAAAATATATTTGGCTAATAGCAGGTACTCAAAAACTGAATAAAAACCTAAATTAGCAAACACATGTCCAAATATTTCTACTGAACAGTTGTATCTACTAAATAGCTATTTCTACTCATTAGGTGGTTGGGAGGAAATAAGAGGGTAAGCAGTCTCTTAACTCACCTCTCTTGGTGGATCATGTAACTCACCTCTCTTAGTGGATCATGTAAGTAGCAATCAATAATTTTGTCATATTGGTGTTCTCGTTCATACATAAACTCACAAATTTGATAGCTAGAACATAAAAGGAAAAAGTTCAGCGTACCAAATAGGCAAATGATTATTTACTTATGATTTCAGTAAGTTTTCTCAGGCACAAAGGTTAGTATTAAGAAAAATATAGTGAATGTTTATTTCTATTGTCTAAGGGAACAGTATTGCCATATAGGTTTAATATGCTTCTGAATATTATGTTTATAAGAAATTTCAAAACTGGGTACAAAATAAATGTTAAAGCAACATGTGCCACAAAAATATTAAAAATTATTTTAAATAATTTTTAATTAATAATTTAAAATAATTTTTAAAATACTGATCTATTGCATTTTATTTGCTATGTTAAATTATATAAATAACTGACAAAATATATTAAAAAAACATGGAAACTAAGTAAAAAATAATTAAAATATACCATAAGGTTATTATTTCATTTTTATATTAAAACAAACCTACAAACACTTCAAATTCACTCACTGATAATTTCTACAAATTTTACTAATTTCTAAACTTAAAAGGTATAAACTTTCACTTCGATTTTTTTACTTGCGTAACTTTTCTTAATTAAAAAAATGGCAATGCATCAATAAACTGAACATCAAGTTATAGAAATGTAACTTAATAGTTGTATCAACTAATATAAGACTTCAAAATAACTTACAATTCTGCTTTTTCTGCCATACGGATGAGCCGACTCTCTTCAAATTGAACTATGCCTCCAGCCTGCAGCAACTCTAAAAGGACCTAAGCATTTGAAATAAATGAGCAAAAAAACTTTGAAAGCTATTTTTATTTACTAGTTCTTTACGAGTTCATTCAGCCACACACACAATATTTTTCTTTTGTCCTATTACTTGCTGATGTTTTGGCTTGGCTTTCACATGTATAATAGGTTAGACTGCCACTTAATGTTGATTACATTGTATTTAAGTCTCATAAGTAGATGAATTGCTCTAATTTTCAAACATGCAAGGAATGCCGCAGTGTTTGCAAATACAAACATTTTTAGAATACCTAATTGATCCTCCACTTGGCTAATAATGTCCATATATATTCTTCCAAAATGTGAATTTTTATCTAGAGCTTTTATGTCTTTTAGTTCTTATGGTTCTTATGTCCATGGTCAACAAATAGTATCCATAGTTACGATATTTTTTCTAATGAAACATTGGTGTTTTTTATAGTAGCATTATTCACAAGAGCCAAAAGGTAGAAACAACCCAAGTGTCCATAAGTGGATGAATGGATAACAAAATGTGGTATATAATATATATCCGAGGCCTATCCCAAAAATATCAAGCCAATGTCAACATAATTAAAACAGTTTATGTGGCTGATACTTTCGGGACAGACCTCATAATGGAGTATTACTCAGCTCTAAGAAGGAATGAAATTCGGACACATGCTACAATATGGGCAAACCTTAAAGATATTGTTACGTGAAATAAGCCAGTCCCACGTGCACAAAAATATTGTATGATTTTACTTTTACGAAGTACCTTCAGAGACAGAAGGTGGAATGGTGGTTGCCAGGGTTGGGGGAGGGATAATGAGGAGTCACTGTGCAATGCGTACAGAGTTTCAGTGAGTGAAGATCAAGTTTTGGAGCTGGATGGTGGCAATGTTTGCACACCAATGATAATATAATCAATGCCAATTAATTGTACACTTAAAATGGTTAAAATGACAAACATTACGATAGATATTCTTTACTACAATAAAAAAAAAAACAACACTGGTTCATATAAATAATTTTACCATGCTAAGTAGTTGAATAAAAAAGGTAACTAGGATGTTGTGATAGATTCATCAATATTTGTAAATAAACCTCAAAATACAATAGAACCATTACATAGTCATTAGGGCAATGTGAAAAGGCTTTCTTTTGTCATTTAAGTTCAACAGCCAGGGTTAATGACCCTTCTCAGGACTGTCATTTAACAAAGCATTTTTCTAACATAGAAAATTGATTATCTTCAAGTTAAAAAACAAAAAAGGCAGACAAGAAATAAAACCTATCCAAATTTTACCTTTCAGAACCCTAATTTAATCCATTTTGAATATTATAATGTACTCTTAGGTAAAACTATGGCATCAACTCCATCTGCTGTAAGCCTCAATTTGAAATAACATCATAGAAATGCCATTGCTGGAGCCAGTCTACCTACCCACTAGAACTGAGTATTAAATTTTCAGGAATTTTGCAAGTCAGCTATTAAACACAGATGTTAAAAATTAAATGATATAGCCCTGGCTGGTGTGGTTCAGTGGATTGGTGCCAGCCTGTGAAGCCAAAGGTCACTGGTTCGATTCCCCAGTCAGGACACATAACCAGGTTGCAAGCCAGGTATCCAGCCAGGTCTGTAGCTGGAGGCAGGTGAAAGGCAGCCCTATTGATGTATCTCTCCCTCTCTTCCTCCCTCCCTGCCCTTCTTTCTGGAAATAATGAATTTAAAAAAAACTAAATGATATAAACTTAAAATTAGATAAATTAAATAAAAAACAAAGGTAACTAATACCCAAAACTCACCACTTACTAATTATTTTGCTATCTCTGCTCTTGAGGTGAGTTAGTGTAGCTGCAGCTGCGGGGGAAACCGTGCACACGGGTGTGGAGCTATAGCATCTCCTCCCAACGCGATGCTGAGTGACACGTGTGCAGGTAGGCTGAAATCGTGGGAGTACTGACTCTATGGAAACCGGCAAATTCTGTCAATCAGGGCTTTTTACATTTTTAAAGGCTTGTAAAACAAGCAAGGAAGAGTATGTTATAGACCATAGGTGGCCCACAAATCCTAAATTATTTACTCTTTGGCTCTTTATAGTAAGCTTGCCAATCCTTGGTTACGGAAGTGATGGAGATAGTCCGACTTAAGTGTGCGTGTTGTAGTCACTGCATTGTGAATATCCAAATATTGAGGATTTTTTTAGTATTCAAAAGCTGTTATTTGATGCAGCAAAGTGGCTTCATTAATGAATGAGTGAAGCAGTTCTGACGTGCTTTTTTCATCTTATTTACATTAATGAAAATATCAACCAACATTCATATTAAAACTACACTTGAGGAGCCAGTTGTTAACTTTCATTATCATTTCACTGAAAAATACAAAAAAAGTTGCATAAACAAATTTTGATAATATAACAAACTGTACAAGGGAAAGAATGCTGGATTAGAAGGGAAGGAATTGGTTCTGATCTTAGTTGTGACCTTGGAAAACTTACTTTGTCGGTTTTTTCTATTTCTAAAATGAATAGAAAAGAAGCTAGATAATCTCAAAGAGGACTCCCCAAAACAGAGTATTATAATCTGCTAATTATTTTCCAAGGTTTGACTTTTACATTTAGATTTCATTTTTATTTAATTTATTTATATAAAAAGATTTTATCATTTTTTTATAGCAAGAGCATGCATAACATGATCCACTTTTCCTGCCTGTAGAGATTTAAGGGCAAAATGAGAGATCCACATTATTATTTGTATTCAATATAATTTAAGAGATAACCAAAATTTTAGCAGCTGTTCTCTTCCTTGAGATAGTCTTCAGCAGTCACTGGGCCACAGCTGTGCTGAGAAAGGGGTCACTTGCTATCCCATATCCTTTATCTGAGTCACAACCACCCAGCTTCACACTATTACCATGTAAAAATCATCATAACTATATCAAAGTACTTAGCTTTTATTGCTTATCTCACAAAACTCTGGCAATCAATTTTAACAAGATTGACTTCCATAGTACTCACAATTGTAATAGGTAAATTTTTAAAGAATCCTATTTTTAGAAGGGACCCCAAAGAAAATGACCTAAGTAGGAAGAAGTGGTAATCAACAGTTAGCATGTCACAACTATCAGTGGAGAGACAGATGGATTCTAGTGTCTAATAGCAGCCCTAATGCAGTGGGGCTAGAGGGCACTTCCAAAAGCTGAGTGTCCTAACACTCAGTATCCTACAGTCTTCCTGGTTCAGGGCCAGAGCAGCCAGGAGTGTTATCAGGCTAATGGCACTGGTGGAAAGTAGAATACAACAGGTGCCAACTGTTGCTGCATATGGAGAAGGATAAAGTAGTCTCTTTGACGTCATGTTGAATGCAAGACAGGTCCAATCTATCAAGGAATTTAGTGTGGTACAAGCTCCTTATGTATGTACTTCTAACAGCCATCCACCCTACTTCCTGGTTGCCACTATCAAGCTTAGTATTGGGGTTTGGTACAAGTCATTTCCCCCTTATGCCTCCTGAGTTCTAGCACAGAAGGGTACTTTCTGGCTTACTGTTTCCTTTCCTACTCTTTAGCACAAAGAATTCTAGTAGTTCATACCTGCTGTCTTTCAGAGTGTCGGGAATCATCATCGGGACTACAGAGGAATTCAAGGACCTGGTCAAAGAAAAGGTGTTTTTTAATTGAATTGGACACTAGCCTACATGCCATCACATTATAAATGAAAACAGCAACTACCCTTTCTATCTCACCAATTCATTCACACTTGACCATAAAAATAATGCCACAGGTAATGGAATCTTCCCAGTCTAGTACACGGCACAGGAGGTTCAGGTATGCTACTATTTAATTTATACTTATACATTTCTTTACTGTTTAAAAACATGACTAGAAAACAGCATCATCTTTATACCTTAAATTTGAGATCCCTGATACCATGGAACAAGAAGTGTGAACTTAGGAGTCAGGCTACTTAAGTTTGAATTCTAACCATATATAAAACAATAACATTTATTGCTAATAATAACATTTATAAAGTATAACCTTAGATGAGTGATTTAACCTCCCCAAGCTCTAGCTAGTAGGCAAAGTCATACTACCCAGACACATCATTAACAAAAAATAACAACTAAATTAGATCCAAACTGACACCAGAACAAGCTTCTCCCTGCTAAGACACTTATCCAATTGGCTATTTCATTTAGAAACCATGTAATCTAGTGAACTTTTCTATGAACAGTAATAGAATAAAAACAATTCTAGCTCTCATTCTTAAAGACACTCACCTGATCAAAGAGGGTTCTGTTTACAAACAAGGTATTGTCAGGCTTTGCAAGCTGTCGGGCAAGAAATGTAAACAGACACCCTACTTGTGAGGGAGTAAAATCTGAATTCTCCACCATAACCTAATGAGCAAAAGAAATCATTTATTCAATACACCATCTGGTTTGACACACAAAATATACAATTAGAAGGGGTGGGGGAGCAGCATTACTGAAGACTCATCCACAAATGAATGAAGTCGATGAATTCTCTTTGTCTATAAGCAGTGTTTTCAATGAACAGTTTTGTATAATGGGCTTTTTAGAACCATACACAGTTATCATATCATAATCATTCCTCTGCTTTAAGTGGGTTCTCCTCTCCTGAATAACTACTATGTCTAAGATGTTATGGTAGGTAGATGCCTTCACGGGAATTATAAATGAAACAGCAAGGTGAGACAAGTAAACAAATCTTAAAAAAGAAAAGGCGTAATGTCATCAGCACTATTATAAAGAAACAAATGACTACAGAAGCATGGTGGGGGAAATCTGGCTCATATGGTTGGAGAGGGAACAGAAAAGTAGCTTTTCCGCTAAGCTTTCAAGCCCATGTGTAACCTGTGATGGGAAAAAGGTCACTGAGTGCAATACAGGCAGAGAGGACAGTGTGAGCAAAAGCAGGAATTGTCTAATATGAGATTGCTCGGAGAAACTGTGTTCCATTAGAATGCAGCAGCATGCATGAGGAGGAAAGAGATATTAGATTGAAAGAAAAGGTTGGGCCTCAAATGTCATTCTAAAAATAGTCTAGAACCTATTCTATAGAAAACTGAGGAGCTCACAAAGGTGTTCAACCAGGACAGCTGATTATGATCAGTACTGTGCTTAGGAAAATTATCCAGTCAGCAGTGTGTAGGATAAAATAGCAAGGAAGAAAAAAAGCTAGACCAAATGCAAGGGACTGCAGGGGACCAGGGGAAAGACAAAGGGGCTGTGAACTAGGTCACTGATAGTGAACGGGGAAGGAGGAGCTGCAAAAGACACTTGCAGAGAGGAGGCAGGTCGAGTATTCATATGTGTGGAAAGGTGTGACTAAAGGAGAAATTAAAAATTGACAGATCTGGGGCCTGACAGGCAGGTAGGAAAATGAAGCCATTAACAAAGAGATAGAATGCAGGGTTTGGGAAAGAAGATCATGTACTGTTTTGGACTAGCTGAATTACGGAGGTAACTCTACAACAAATTACAGTTCCTTCTCTTATCTACTGAAAAGCCCTAAATCCCCTCCTTCCATATGCCATTCAAAAATAAAGATTTTTTCCATTATGAAATATTCTCTTGGGACCTAGCTTTGCCTAACTTTTCTTACTTTGCTGCAGTATAGCTGACTCTTCCTGCTTTTGTCTGGCAGTCACAGCTTGCTCAAGTACATAATTAAACATTACTAGAGTATATTTCAAGTTGTAATCTGTGTATCTAAATTCCAGTTAGAATATTCAAAGAGCTTTCCCTAGCTTTAAAATGCCCAGTCATCATTTCCTTTCAGAGTGCAGATCCTGTCCAAGGATGCAACTGGATGGGGCACATCAATGCCTCTCTGTTTTTAGCCCTTCCTTTTGCTCTATTAAGTGTAAACTGCTTAAATGATTTCACTCACATAGAGGGTTAAAAACGAATGCAACAAATGAACAAACAATAAAAACAAACAAACAAAAATTCAAAACCACAGACAACAATATAGTAGGTACCAGAGGGAAGGGGAGGAAGGTAATAAAAGCTAAAGGGGGCCAAATATATGCTGATGGAAGATGATCTGATTTTGGGTGATGGGCACACAATGCAATATGCAGATCATATATCCCAGAAATGTATACCTGAAACCTATATAATTTTAGTAACCAATGTCACCCTGATAAATTTAATAAAAAGGAAAAACATGTATGATCTTAGAAACACCTTTTGAGAAAACTGTTCTACCTCACCCCAATTCCTTTGCCACCTCAGGTAGTGGCTATCTGAAATGGCAGACAAGTGTCATTTTACAAATACTGGTTTCTCTCCATTTCCTTTCTCTTATGTATTTCAGATACCATGCTTACAAAATTTTCTGGGCCATCTTGTACGAAATCATAAATTAACACCTTTTTCCGCTGTCTGCCTGCAGCCATTCAGCATATATAATAAATGTTTTATGTTTGACGCTCATTCACCTGTTCTCTGATCATTGGCTATACTCCCACTTTCATTGGCTCCCTCAGAAATACACTTAAACAGATTAGTGCAAATATATCACATGAAATGAGAAAATAATCCCAAAAGTTCATTTCTCATTGACCCAATATAAAATCTATCAAAGCAATATACAAGAGTAACAATTTACCAACAGTAATAGTTTAAGTACTTATAGAACTTCATTATCTTCATTTGGATCATTCTTCCAACTTAACGTAGTCTAAATTCCAATTCCAAGTTAATCAACTTGCAAACATTTCTTGAACAACTACTAAGTTGCAGGCATACACTAAACATGTTCCAGCCATGTTAAAACAGTGCAAAAAAACAACCAATGGACCTATGAAGAAGTCAAAGAGGAAATCAAAAACTATGTTGAGACAATGAAAATGGAAACACAACCTTATAAATCTATGGGATGCAGCAAAAGGAGTCCAAGAGAGAAGTTCATAGCAATACAGCTACCTTAAGAAACAAGAAAAATCTCAAATAAATAATATAACTTCATACCTAAAGAAACTAGAAAAAGAACGAAGTCCAAAGTTAGTAGAAGTAATGAAAAAGAGCAGAAATAGATGAAATAGTGACTAAAAATATAAGACAAAATATTCAATGAAAATAAGAGCTGGTTCTTTAAAAAAATAAACAGAACTCAAAATTTCAGCCAGACTTACCAAGAAATAAAAGAGGTCCCAAATAAAATCAGAAATGAAAGAGCAAAAGTTATAGCACATACTACAAAAACACAAAGGATCATTAAAGACTAATATGAACAATTATATGCCAACAAATTGGAAAAACAGGAAAAATAGATAAATTCCTAGAAATACATAAACTTCCAAAACTGAATCAGGAAGAAACAGAAACATGAATACACTGATTATTAGCAATGAAATTGAATCAGTAATAAAAAAAAACTCCTAACAAACAAAAGTCCAAGATGGCTTAACAGATGAAATTTACCAAACAGTTAAAGGAAAGTTAATACTTATTCTTCTCAAATTATTCCAAAAAATCAAGGATGAAGATATGCTTCCAAACTTATTTTACACAGCCAGCATTACCCCAATACCAAAACCAGACAAGGCATTACAAAAAAAAAAAAAAAATTATAGGCCAATATCTCTAAAAAGCACAGATATATACAATTCCTCAAACAATATATAAGCAAACCAAATTCAATAATACATTATGATCATATGCTATGATTAAGAGAGAACTATTCCAGCGATACAAGATGATTTAACATCCACATATCAATCATCATACATCACATTAATAAGAAAAGAGGATAAAAGTAACATCATTATTCCAAAAAATGCAGGAAAAGCATTTGGTAAAATTTAATATCTATGATAAAAACTCTCAACAAAGTAGGTTCAGAAGAAACATACTTCAATATAATGACATATATGACAAATCCATAGCTAACTTCATACTCATTATTGAAAAGCTTTCAGCTTTTCCTCTAAAATCAGGACCAGGACAAGATGCCCACTCTTGCCACTTTTGTTGAACGTTGTATTGGAAATCCTAGCCACAGCAACTAGGCAAGAAAGAAAAGGCATTGAAATTGGAAAGGAAGAAGAAAAATTGTCACTATTTGCAGATGACATGATATTGTATGTAGAAAATCCTAAAGACTCCTCAAAAAACACCCATCAAAATAATAACTAAATTCAGTAAAGTTGCAGGATAAAAACTAATATAGAGAAAGCCATTTTATTTATATACACTAATAATAAATTATCAAAAGTTTAGAAACTATCCCATTTACTATTGTATCAAAAAGAAAAATACATAGAAATAAATTTATTTATTTTTCTAATCATTCTTTTATTTTATTTATTTTATTTTTAAAATTTTATTGTTGTTGTATTACATCCATCCCCTTTTTGCTCCCCTCTGTCCCCCTCCCCACCCACCCATTTCCCCCAAAGTCAATCCCACCTGTTGTCCATGACCATGGTTCCTTTATACTAGGTTCTTGTCTAAGCTGCTCCCCTTCCTTGCCTCTGCCTCCTGCCTCCCCACAACCCCTTTCCCCCTGACCACTGGCGGCCTATTCACTGTATTCATATACATAGAAATAAATTTAACCAAGGAAGTGAAATACCAGTAAGTAGTCTGAAAACTATAAGACACTGATGAAAGAAAATGAAGACAATGCCAATGGACTGGAAGAATTAATATTGTTAAAATATTCATGTTACCCAAAGTAATCTACAGATTCAGTGCAACACCTATCAAAATTCTAAAGGCATTTTCACAGAATTAGAACAAGTAATCCTAAAATTTATTGAGGAACATAAAAGACTCGAAAGAGCCAAAGCAATCTTGAGAAAGAAAAACAAAGCTAGAGGCATCATGTTTTTTATTTCAAACTATACTATGAAGTTGTAATAACAAAATCTTATGGTACTGGCACAAAAAACAGGCTCATAGATCAATGGAACAGAATAGAAAGACAAATAAACCCATACTTAAATGGCCAATTAATCTACCGAAAGGAAATAAGAAAATACAATGGAGAAACGATAGTTCCTTCAGTAAAGGGTGTTGGGAACACTGGACAGCTACATGCAAAAGAATGAAACTGAACCACATATAAAAAATAAACTCAAGCCCTGGCTGGTGGCATAGTGGATAAGGTGCCGGCCTGCGAACCCAAAGGTTGCTGGTTCGATTCCCAGCCAGGGCACATAATCAGGTTGCAAGCCAGGTCTCCAGCCAGCTCTGTAGCTGGAGGCAGGTGAAAGGCAACCATACATTGATGTTTCTCTCCCTCTCTGCCTCTCTTCCTTCCCCTCTCTCTAAAAA
>PVIW01003488.1:0-36686 GCA_004026585.1 Noctilio leporinus | reverse complement strand
AAAAAATAAAAAATAAATAAATAAATAAATAAATAAACTCAAAGTAGACGGATGTAAGACCTACAATCATAAAGCTCCTAGAAGAAAATATAGGCAATAAACTCTTTGACACTAGTGTTAGCAATATTTCTTTGGACATTTCATCTCATTAAGAGTAACAAAAGCAAAAATAAGCAAATGAGACTACTTTTGCACAGCAAGAAACCATCATTAAAATGAAAAGGCAATCTATGAATAGAAGATATTTGAAGAAATATATTTGATAAGGGGTTGAAATCCAAAATATATAAACAGTTCATACAACTCATTATTAAAAAGGCACCTGGCTGGTGGTACAAGTGGGTAAGGTGCCAGCCTTCAAACCCAAAGGTCACTGGTTCGATTCCCCAGCCAGGGCACATAACCAGGTTGCAGGCCAGGTCTCTAGCCAGATCTGTGGCTGGAGGCAGGAGAAGGGCAACCATACATTGATGTCTCTCTCCCTCTCTCCCTACCCTTCTCTCTAAAAAATTAAAAAAAAAAACAAAAAAAAACCCCGGGCAGCGGACATGAATAGGCATTTTTCTAAAGGAGACACAGATAATTTATACAACAGGCAAATGAAAAGATGTTCAACATCACCAATCTTCAGGAAAATTAAAATCAAAACCACAATGAGATACCACTTTACACCTAATGGAATAGCTATTATCAAAAAGACAAGAAATAACAAGCATTGGCAATGATGTAGAGAAAAGGGAATACTAATACACTGCTGGTAGGAATATAAATTGGTGCAGACACTATGGGAAACAGTATGAAGGATCCTCAAAAAAAATTTTTTTTTAAGATTTATTATTTTTAGAGAGAGGGTAAAGGAGGGAGACAGAGAGGAACAGAGACATCAATGTGTGGTTGCCTTTCATCTGCCTCCAGCTACGGACTTGGCTGGAGACTGGGCTTGCAACCTAGTTATGTGCTCTGGCTGAGAATGAAACCAGTGACCTTTGGATTCACAGGACAGCGCCATTCCACTGAGCCAACAGCCAGGGCAGTCTCAAAAAAAATTTAAATGAAACTATCATACAATCTAGCAATTCCACTTTTGGGTATTTATTCTAAGAAAACAAAACCACCAATTGAAAAGAATACGTGTACCACATGTTCAGTGCAGCATGATTTATAATAGCCAAGATACAGAAGCAACCCTAAGTGCCTACCTATAGATAAAGAGATACAAAAAGTGTGGTGTATTTACATGCAATGCAATATTACTCAGCCATGAAAAATGATGAAACCTTGCCATTTGTGACAACACAGGTAGGCCTAGAGGGTATTATAGTGAAATAAATCAGAGAAAGACCAATGCCATATGACTTCACTTACATGTATAATCTATTAAACAAAACAAATGAACAAACTAAAAAGAAATAGACTACTAGTTACAGAGAACAAATTGATGATTGCTAGTAGAAAGGAGTTTGAGGAGCAGAGGAAACAGAAAAAATAGGTAAAAGGGATTAAGAGGTACAAATTTCTAATTATAAAATAAATAAGTCATTAGGATGTAATGTATAGCATAGGTAATATAGTCAATTATAACTTTGCAATAGCTTTGTGACAGATGGTAACTAGATTATCATGGTGATCATTTTGTAATTAAAAAATATTGAGTCACTATGTTTTACACCTGAAATTAATATAATATTGTATGTCAACTATAATTAAATTAAATTACAAAAAAAATAAAAATAAAAATCTCATAGTCTACCTATAAGATGCTCAAGTCCAGGTAAAAAATGTACATGTAAACAATTACCATAGTGTACCAAGTGTAGTACAAAATGTATAAATGCAGAGAAGGAGCAACTAATTGAACAGAAATTGTGGGAGGAGATTCTAAGAGTTTCTCATGGACGATGCATGAGTTTTGCATTAAAAAATTGTTAGGAATTTGCCAGGTGGAGAAAGGGAAGGAAAAGGCAAGACAGGATGGTAGAAAAGTCATGTAAAGAACAGTAGCCATAAAGATAACACAAAAAGTCCAGTGAATTCCAATAATTTAATATAGTTGGGAAGTTCAAAATACAATGGAGGAGGGCAATAAGAGAGGAGCAGTTATGGAGTAGTAGTCAGGGACCAAATATAGAAGGATCTTGTACGTCATATTAAAAAGTTTAGATGGATATGACAGAAACTAGTACTTGTGCTCCAACATCTGTTCTTCCTGCCTGACTTAGAAACACAACTCCTTATTTAGCTAACCACATGGTCACCCACTGTACAGAGTACATTTCTCAGTTTCTCTTAGCAGCTAAGGAGGTGTATCTAAGTTCTGACTGACATGATATAGCAGAATTGCAGTTCATAACTTCTAAGAAATTTTCTTAAAGGGAGGGAACACTGTCTTCATCTCTTTCTGCATTCAGGCTAGAGGTGGTAGCTGGAGCCTGAGAAGCCATTTTGATGGAAAGCAAAAACCATGTACTAAAAATAACAACAGTAAGAAAAGAAGCAATCTGCATCCCTGGGAAATTTGTAAAGCTAATCTTCTAGATCAGTTTGCCTACCTCCAAACTTACATGAAAAAATTCCATCAAAATAAACTGTTGTTATTTGAATTTTGTCTCATAGCAGAACTTAATTACACCTGACCCAACTGGGAGTCACAGAAAAACATTAGGCTGAGGAAAGGCAAGATCATAAATCAGAGAGGGACAAGATTAGGTACAGAGACCATTTAGGGAGGTATTTTGGAAATCTAAAGAAAATCTCCATACTAACCTCTTGGATCAAACTGGCATTACTTGGGAGTTTAGCAATCCTAGTCTCATGTTTATCACTGCCTATCTTACAAGGTCAATAAGTAGCTGAAATGACATACAGTATATAAATGTGCTTTGGAAATTATAAAGAACTACTACAAATGTAATGCATTAATGTTATGTACTAGAGAACATTTCCAAAATAATCTAAAAGTCACTGTGAGGAATAAATCTGCATTTTACAGACAATGAACAGGACACAAATTCTAGGCTTTCAACTACAAGAAGAAACTGGCCTGGTTAATGCTGTACCGATGGAAAGAAGAAGAATCTGTCTCTTCATTCATTCATTAGCAACAGCATGAATCTCAAAATAGCTTTGGACTGAAACTAGTTAGGTTTAGACTGGGGCAGTCATGTCTGTGTGCCTCAAGTCATTCTTGAGTATTACCTATCATCTCAGTACCACTGTACAATGATGGCACCACCTTAGCAACCCAGTTATGCTGGTATGACACTAAAGGAGATTATGCATATTATTTATCTTTTCAAAGCACTCTGAAGTCAGTCTCTATTATTGCTACAATCATACTAACATAGCAACTACCACAATACACATTTCTTAAAAAGTAGTACCCTGTATCCTAATATACGTACAGTCTAAAGTGTAGATAATTTTTTGAATGGTTAGCATTTCATCCAGCTTTTAAAGGTAAAGATGTAATAAAAAATTTTAAATGATTGTAACATAACTCTTCAAGATTAGTTTTGAACTTGCTATAAAACAATTCAATTTTCTTAAAAATATCAATACAAAACAATGTATTCTTTGAATACTTACTTTCAACAATATATCCACAATACGCTGTTGGTATTCTACAGCTTGCTTGTCATTTTTAAAATCTTCAAAAGTCTAAAAAGGAGAAAATTTTTTAAATTGTTATTTGCAAACTTTAGAAGGCAACAGGATATTAAATTCTTAATAATAGGTAAATTCTCAAATAAGATAACCATTCCTTATCAAGTTTTTCCTTACATAAGTTTAATAATAATGTTTTTTAGTGACTAAAATAGAAAGATATAGTATTCAACACTCCATGGTATTCTGAGACTTTAAAACAGACCAAAAAGTATAAAAATACAATGATTATCATACAACCAAAAGTGATTTCAGAAAGCAAAGTTTATAGGCAGTGGAAAAGAAGTCAAAGTCACCTTGTGAGCAAGGTTTGAGAGTAATGAAATACTTGTTATATTAGCAGCCATCATTACAGTGGTGCTATTTAGAAATAACTGAGATATAGTTCATCAATGGTCATGAAAAATAACTGTCATGACAACTAAGAAAAAACTGTTCAAAGATATTTATAAAAGACTATTATAGCAGAACTCAAAATGTTAAAATACTCAGCCCTACATAGAAAGAAGAGGTATCCTTTTTTCAAAACACTGTCAAGTATAGCACTTTTTATTTTATGTCTCTACTCAAGTAGAGCCAAATGTATTTTGAGTAGAATATGCACCAAAGTAAAATGACAGCATTTGATTCTGAAAATACCTAGTACATAGAGGATGCTTATATGAAGGACTTGAAATTGTAGTCATTCAAAAAGTTTAAATAAAATTATTTATTGAATAATAAGAATGATGAAAGACTTGAAAATCCTATGGTTTTCACTTTGCCCATCTGGCCCCTGAAATGTTTAAATTCACACAGCAATAATTTATTGTTTATTTTCCTGAAATAAGAAAATAGACTCCATATTGTGCCAACAGATTTTTAAAAAAGGGTGGGGGTGGGTTTCATAGCCATGAACTTTCAAGATTATATCATAGCCACAATTCAGACCAGAATACTTGCTGTTCTTCAAATGGGCCCTGAGCTTTCCCAACTTCTCCAAAGTACCTTTGGCTCATGTTGGTCTATTAGCATGCTCTTCCTTCCATTCTCTTGTCTGATATACAGTAAGCACTTTAACAAATTATTGATTTGTCTAGTTACAGAAAACATTAAATTATTTTTTAAAAATCTCTTTCCTCAACTAGACTGCTTTGCTGCCACTTAGTTGAGAAATACTAAAATTATAGTTATCAAGACTACAGGAATTCTTATTCTGGAAAGCTCAAACAGAAAATATTATGATGTTTAAGTAGATTAAATATGAACCTGGCTAAAGAGCAAGAAATGGGCTAGAAAGCCTCTCAGGTCTAACTTCGGGTGAGAATAACAAACACATACACTCTCATTCACACACTTATATCCCCCTACCCAGCCACCAAAGTGAGACTCTCAGGCACAGGTTGAAGTTACAATCTGCTAATACAAATTCTACTCAACTAAAACACAAAACTATAAATTCTCCATTGGATGTTGATCTTGTCATGGGCACCTACTTTTCTGTTTAAGAGTTTATTATATTATTCTCCCTGTCTGGAGTGGCTCAAGGGATTGAACACAGGCCTGTGAACCTAAGTGTCACTGGTTTGATTCCCAGCCAGGGCACATAACTAGGTCGTAAGCCAGGTCTCCAGCTGGAGGCAGGTGAAAGGCTACCATACATTGATGTTTCTCTCCCTTTCTTCCTCCCTCCTTTCCCCTCTCTCTAAAAATAATGAATAAAATCTTTTTTAAAAAGTTTATTACATTATTCAACTTATAAAAATACTTTATAAGCCCTGGCTGGTGGCTCAGTGGATAGGGGCTGGCCTGCGAACCCAAAGGTCGCTGGTTTGATTCCCTAGCCAGGGCACATAACCAGGTTGCAAGTCAGGTCTCCAGCCAAATCCGTAGTTGGAGGCAGGTGAAAGGCAACCATACATTGATGTTTCTCTCCCTTTCTTCCTCCCTCCTTGCCCTTCTCTCTAAAAATAATGAATAAAAGCTTTAAAAAAAAAAAAAAAAAAAAAAAGAGCAAAAACTTACCAACAATTTTAAAAAATTAAAAAATAAATAAATAAAAATAAAAATACTTTATACTCATCAGGGAAATTTGCCCCATCTCAGAGAGGTAATCACTCTTGAGATTTAAATGTATTAGTTTTCCAATTATTATACATAGATAATATTTATGTCTTCCTTATCATTTTCTTCAAATATTGTGCATCAACAATATTTGTTTTATACATTTATGAGCCTGATGCTTTACTAAACATTATAATATAAGCACTGTCTGTATTATCAAAAGCTTTTCATTCATTTATTTATTTTAAAGATTTTATTTAATTATTTTTAGAAAGAGGGGAAGGGAGAGAGGCAGAGAGGGAGACAGACATCAATGTATGGTTGCTTTTCACCTGCCTCCAGCCACAGATCTGAATGGAGACCTGGCTTGCAACCTGGTTATGTGCCCTGGCTGGGGAATCAAACCTGCAACCTTTTGGGTTCGCAGGCCGGCACCTTACCCACTGTGCCACCAGCCAGGGCCTTATCAAAAGCTTTTTAAAAACAATTACAATACTATTTTTTAGAAAGATATGGAATGCTTTATATAATTATTTCTCTGGAGGCATTTTCACAGAAAACCTGGCTTATCCAAATCCATCTTGAATTAAACATTTATAATGGTATTTTTTTCAGCAAGAAACAGCCATGTTGCATTTCAACTATCACCATCACATGCTCTTCAGCGCTTTCTTCCATACTTATATGCCAAATAATATAACTTAGGAAGTCAAAGATACACCACGTTTAACCTTGCTTTCTTCAGTTTTTTGATAAAAATGTGTCAGAAAGAGAGGAGGGAGAGCGAGGTAGAGAAGAGAGATGGGGAGGAGGAGGAGGAGGAAAGAAGGGAAAGAAGATGGGGGAAGAAAGGATGGGAGATAAAGAATTAGAAAATAGAGTGGCACAACAAATTAAACATTTAAATCCTGACTTACTGCTAGGGCATAAAACTAGTGCCTGCATAAAGATTATCATTTGTCTTTCTTTTAAAAAATATTACCACCCTGGCTTTTAAAACAGCTTAAAAATCATGTTATCTCTTACCAATGCCAATACATTTAGAAATTCTCTTGTGTCAAAATGTAGCAAAGTCCGAACATAGGGATAGATTTCTTCCTCAGGGGAAGCTTCTGCTGAATGCAGGCGAATTAGAAATTCAAAAACCTGCCAAGTTGAAAAATAAAAGTTGATTATTTCCTCACCTTGCAAAGTATTTTGCTGAAGCACTGATTCCCACTTGGATAAAATTAAAGCAGGTTAAATTTACTTTAAAGCGCCCTTATTTTATAACTTCTATAACCTCTCTCAGCTATAATTATTGGTTTCAGTGATGGTGTGTAGGTTCTCTCCTATTATAGCTAAGATTGTTCCTGCCATATGTGTAACCCTCGATACAGTTGTGTTTAGCGCACCTTAGCAAGAGTCATAGAGGGTAAAAATGCCGTGAAAATAGCACCAACCTGGTTTTTAACCAAAGGGACAAGATCTTCAGGGATGTCGCCAAGGGGATAGGCTCGACCTGCTAGACAACAGCTAGAAGGGAAAGAGGGAGAACAGATCTGGTGACTTGTCATGGGCTAACTTCCTGGATAAACATTGTTTCTCAAGCCCAAGACATTAGTTTGATTTTTAAGTAGGCTCAGTGTTTTCAGTTAAGTTCAAACCCATGTCTATTTCAAACCCAGAGAATATGGGTGACAAGGATGGTGATGAAGTAACACATCTGTAACTAAGTCACATTTCTTACTATTTTTTAAAGAAAACCCTAAGCTGCACTAAAGGGGCAAGAAGGAATAAGAGACTGTCTAAAAGTCACATACCTAGCATCTACACAAAAACCTTTGGCACTACTAAAATACAGTTTATCTATTAAAAGCCTGATGTTCTCAGAGCCTTTTACACCAGTGGCTCTAAGAATGGTGATTAAAGATGTGGAATTAGCTAGGCTAAGAAACATTTTGAAAATGCCTGCAATCAGACAAGCCTTCAGGAAGAGTTAGAATCTCATGAGAAATTAATTGTACAGTTTTACCTCCAAATCAGATCTTCCTTGTAGCTAATGACTTGCCTTGTGGACTGAATTACAAAAATGTCTTCTGAATATACCTTCATGTGTGAATTTTAAACTAGAAGTTTAAAGTATGAAATAGGTTCAAATTTAACTGCCACTAGATAGGAGCTATAATGGTGCTCTGACAGGTTCAGCCACCTGCCTGCCTGCCTGCCACCCTTGCGGCCTACCAAGAATTCTATCAGGACACAATTCTGTTCCAGGGACAGTTTTACCACTGTCACTAACATTTTCATGATTTAAAACTCTTGCCCTGACATATTAATATAGATAACACACATCCCTGAGAGTTGTCCGTTGTAAAAGTAAAGTACTCTACATCTTGGCTTCTCACCCTCAGTCCAATTGATATATTGAGAGAGAGAATTCTCTGTTGTGGGGACCACCCTGTACACTGGAGGATGTTTAGCACCATCCCTGGTCTCCACCCACTAGATGCCAGTAGCATCTCTCCCCCAGACCCTGCTGTGGCAAACAAAAATGTCTCTAGGCATTGCCAAATGATCTGCAGTCAGGGCAGAGTGGTAGAGGGGACAAATTCAACCATGGTTGAGAAACACTGCTACAGATGAAAGAACAATGAACAATGAAAAGCACTACATAGATAAGAGATGACAGTACCTCTAAGAACAGAGGGGAAAGTTACAGGGGTACAATCAAGATAAACAAATTAAAAATCTCTTACCTAATATAAACAAGAAGCTTGTTGCCCATAACAATTTGCTCATCTAAAACAGAAAAAGTATCTTCAGCAATTCTCTCAAAATATTTTCAGAAATGAAATTATGTAGAAATAAAAATAAACCTTAGCATTTAAGGTAAAGTAAGTATATACCCAAGTAACAGAAAACTGAGATAAGACCACTTTAATTATTATTTTTAGAATTCCCATTAGATTCTTTTCACAGACACAAAATCAGAGTCACTCAAGGGCACATGTAGAAGAAATAGATTTGAGGGTAGAGCTCTATGTATTGTTGGCTTAACTGATAGCTTGAGACCAGAGGAAGGTACAGAGCAAGGCAACGAATTGATTAATTATAGATTAATTAGTAATAACTATAATGTCTTCTCATTTATAACAGGACTCTTATCTATAGTGCTCTCAAGCATTACACAAATGCTTGAGAGATAACTAAATCGTCTTTGGGACCTTTAGTACTCTAAGTTAGGTCTAAAATGTAAGATTCTGCCCTGGCTGGTGTGACTCAGTAGATTGGCACCAACCTGTGAACTCAAAGGTCACTGGTTTGATTCCCTGCCAGGGCACATAACCAGGTTGCAAGCCAGGTCTCCAGCCAGGTCTGTAGCTGGAGGTGGGTGAAAGGCAGCCGTACATTGACTTTTCTCTCCCTTTCTTCCTCCCTCCCTGCCCTTCTGTCTGAAAACAATAAAATCTTAAAAAGAATAAAATAAATAAAATAAAATGTAAGATTCTGTCATCTAGTAATATAAACCTATTTCTTAGTGAAAGAAATTGGAAATACAATTAGACCAAGTTTCACACCAGGCAGTCACGGTCAACAGCATAGAGCAAAAGCGCCAAAAGTGGGTGAAGGGATCAGTAACTTGTATTGTGTGCAAATTATGGTCAGTGATAACAATGAACTGAAGCTTCTATTTTTTTTTTAAGACTTTATTTATTATTTCCAGACAGAGAGGAAGGGAGAGGAGAAAGACATTATTGTATGGTCGCTTTCCACCTGCCTCTCGCCACAGACCTGGCTGGAGACCTGTCTGGTAACCTGGTTATGTGTCCTGGCTGGGGAATCGAACCAGTGACCTTTGGGTTCGCAGGTCGGCACCTTATCCACTGTGCTATCAGCCAGGGCTCTGAAGTTTCTATTTTTGATATATGCTTATTGGACATAATGCAAGTACACTTTTATAAACACCCCACATCTGTATTGTTTTAAGTGCAAATAAATTGCTCAAAATTAATTGAATAATTACATCCTGCTTCAATTCAAAATGTTTAACTTAATAAACTTTATTTTTAGAAAAGTTCAAATTACATTTACAACAAAAATGAGAAAAAGGTATAAAGATTCCTATGTACCCCAATTCATATCTCCACACCACACAATCACCCCTACTTATCAACATCCTGCACCAGAGTGGTACATTTCTTATTATCAATGAGCCTTACACTGATACATCATAATCATTTGAAGTCCATAGATTACATTACAGCTCACTCCTAGTGGTATACCCTCTCTAGGTTTGGACAAATATATAGTGACATGTACCCACCATTACAGTATTACACAGAATACTTTCACTGCCCTAAAAATGCAGTGCTCTGCCTATTCATCCCTCCCTCCCCACTAATGCCTGGCAAACACTGATTCTTTCACTGTCTCCATAGTTTTTCCTTTTCCACAATATCATATAGCTGAAATTAAACAGTATGTAGCTTTTTGGACTGTCTTCTTTCCCTTAGGAATGTGTATGTTTCCTTGTCTTTTCATGGCTTGATAGCTCATTTCTTTTTAGTGATGAGTAATATTCTATTGTCAGGATATACTACAGTTTATTCACCCATTCATCTACCAAAGAGCATATTGGTTGCTTGCAATTTTTGTTAAATTATGAAGAAAGCTTCTTTAAACATCTGTGTCCAGATTTCCGTGCAGACATAAGTTTTACAAAACATTTGGGTAAATACCAAAGAGACCAATTACTGGATCATACGGTAAGAATAAGTATTGTTAAGAAATCACCAAACTGTCTTCCACAGTGGCCATACCATTTTGCATTCTCACCAGCAATAAATGAGAATTTCTGTTGCACCACGTCCTAGTGAGCATTTGGTGGTGTCAGTGGAGCAGGTTTTTGCTGTTTCTAATCGGTGTGTGTGTGCTGGATCTTATTATTGTTTAAACCTGTAATTCCCTAATAGTGTGTTAACTTGTTCATAGTCTTAGCTTTTCTCTAGTTCCCCAACCAGGAAAATTGCTGATTTTTCTGCGTGAGCCCCCAGCTGCTGCTATGTGAGCCACACAGACTATACTCAGTCCAAGGCTAAAAGCCGCAAGTGATGGCAATGCATTTGTACACCTCTTTGTCCCCACTTGTGTAAGCCTCTGAACTCTGCATGAGAACCTGAAAGCCAGAACTGAACTAAATCTATACAAACACTATCTTCAGGACATTTGTTGAAAACAATTAGGGCAGTTGTTTTACTTCACAGGTGCCACCAGCAGTGCTACCAGAAGGGACCAAAAAGAGACTCACCAAAAAACTTAAAAGGAGGATGGGAGGACTGCGGTGGGGGTGGGGCGGGGCATAAAAAACTCCAATATATTTCTGCAATTCTAGAAGGGCATGTGCAGGTACAGGTCTGTGCATGAGCCCAGGAGACCCAAAAAAGCCCTAAGCTATAAGCTTTGGCTGACTTTGAGGGTCTGTCTGCACAAGCAGGAAGGGAAGGCTAAGGAAGAACTGTAAACAGCCTGCAGAAGCATTTAAAATTCCAAAATAAAATGAAGCAAAAACTAATATATATATATTTTTAATTTTATTGTTGTTGTATTACATCCATCCCCTTTTTGCTCCCCTCTGTCCCCCTCAAAAACTAATATATTTAAACTAAGAAAGGGACAATTCAATATTTGGATACTGTGATACTCCACTCTCAATAATGGATAGAAAAATTAGCAGAAGATAAACAGGAAACAGAAGCCTTGAACAGAACTATAAACCAACAAGACCTAACAAACACTAGAGAACACTCTAATCAACAGCAAAACACATTCAATGTATTTTCAACAGCACATGGAACATTCTCCAGAATAGGCCATATGTTGAGGCTATAATAACAAGTCTCAATAAATTTAAAAAGACAGAAATTATACAAGTTATAATCTCAGACAATGGTGAAATGAAATTAGAAATCAGGGTCATTAGAAAATGTGAGAAATTCACAAATATGTGGAAATTAAACAATGTACTTCTAAATAACCAATATCACAAGGGAAATTAGAAAATACTTTGAGATGAATGAAAATGAATATACAACATACCAAAATTTATAGGATTCAGCTAAAGCACTGCTCAGTTATTTGTGGCTGTAAAAATCTATTTTTTTAAAGAAAAAAGATTTTAAATTAAAAATCTAAATTTCCACCTCAAGAAATTAAAAAAAGAGCAAATTAAGCCCAAAGCAAAATAAAGACTGAAATAAACGAAAGAGGAAAGAAAAATAAAGAAAATAAATAAAATCAAAATTGGTTTTTTGAAAAGACCAATACAATTGATAAACCTTTAGCTAGACAGACCAAGAAAAAGACAAAAGACTCAAATTACAAAAATCAGTAGTAACAGATATCACTGCTGACCTTCCAAAAATAAATTACAAGAGAATACCATAAACACTATATACCAACAAATTTAACACAGATGAAATGAACAAGTTCCTAAAGTACACAAACTATCAAACTGACTCATGAAGAAATAGATAAACTGCATAGATATAACAAGTACAGACCCAACTAGTAATTTGAATACTTCCAACAAAGAATATCCTTGATCCACACTGCTTTATTAATGAATTCTACCAAACACTAAAAGAATTAACACCAATCCTTCACAAACTCTTATAAAAAAACTTCCAACTCATTATATATGGGAAGTATACTAAGATATCAAATATACTTGATGATAAGACTAGAAAAACATAAAAAAGAAAATAAAACTACAGAACAATATTTCTTATGAATATAGACATAAAAATACTTGAAAGAAAATACTAGCACACTCTATTTGAGCAAGATGTAAAAAATAATGGATGTAATACAACAATAATAAAATTTAAAAAGAAAAAAAAAAAGATGTGAAAAACAAATTATATATCATAACCAAGTGGGATTATCCCAACAATGTAAGACTGGCTTTAACATACAAAAAATCAAGCCCTGGCTCATGGCACAGTGGATAAGGCACCAGCCTGCAAACCCAAAGGTCACTGGTTCGATTCCCCAGCCAGGGTACATAACCAGGTCGCAAGCCAGGTCTCCAGCCAGTTCCATGGCTGGAGGCAGGTGAAAGGCAACCACACATGGATGTTTCTCTCCTCTCTGCCTCTTTTCCTGCCCCTCTCTCTGAAAATAATAAATAAAATTAAAAAAACAAAAACAAAAACAACACACAAAAATCAACTAATCTTATAGTACATATCAATAAAGGACAAAACCCACAAGATTATCCTAATAGATGCAAAAAAGCATTTGATAAAATCCAACTCTTCCATGTTAAAAACACTCAATAAACTAGGAATAGAAGGAAATGTCCCCAAACTGATCAGGCCTTTTCCAAAAACCCACACTTAACATCACATTTAATGGTGAAAGGTTAAATGCTTTCTTTCCCCCTTAGGCCAGGAAAAAGATAAGGATGTTCACTCTTGTTATTTCTGTTCAATACTGTACTGGAAATTCTAGAGAACCCAATTAAGGAAGAAAAAAATAATGTAAGAAGTTCATATGAGAGAGGAAGAAGAAAACGATCTCTACTTAAAGGTGACAGCATCTTATATATTTAGTAAATTCTAAAAACTCCATTAAAAAATTAGAATAAATTAATTCAGCAAGAATGCAGGACATAAGATCAACATACAAAAGTCAATGTTACTTCTATACACTAGCAATAAACATTCCAAAGCTGAAAATTTTTTTAAAAATTCCATTTATAATAACATGAAAATAAAATACTTAGAAATATATTTAACAAAGAAGTATATGAGTTGTACACTGAAAACCGCAAAACATCATTGAAAGAAGTTAAAACAAGTCCTAAATTATAAAAAGATAGCCTGTGTTCACTGATAGGAAGACTTAACAATGTTAAAATAGCAATATTCCCAAAATTCATCTATACATTCCAAGCAATCCTTATCAAAATCCCAGCTGCCTTTCTGCAGTTTGAGAAAACAAACTACTTTTAAAAGACCAAAATAAATGGAGAAACATATCATACTCATAATCAGATGACTCAGCAATGTTAAGATGGTAATCCTCCCCAAATTGGTCTATAGAATCAAAGCAATCCCAAACAAATTCTGATAAACTTTTCTAAAGAACTTGTGAGCTTATTTTAAATTTCACACTAGCTAAACCAATTTTGAAAAAGAAAAACTAAATTGGAGAACTTCAGAGTGTGATTTCAAGACTCATTCTTAAGCAGCAATAATTAAGACAGTATATTATTGGCATAAATATAGACATACAGATCAATAAAATAGAACATAAAAACAGAACCATACTTATATGGTCAAATGATTTTTTTTTTTTTTTTAAGATTTTATTTCATTATTTTTAGAAAGAGGGGAAGGGAGAGAGGCAGAGAGGGAGAGAGACACATCAATGTATGGTTGCGTTTCACCTGCCTCCAGCCACAGATCTGACTGGAGACCTGGTTTGCAACCAGGTTATATGCCCTGGCTGGGGAATCGAACCTGTAACCTTTAGGTTGGTCAACTGATTTTTAAAGATCTTATTAAAATTTTTTGACAAAAATGTGTCAAAGTAATTCAATGGAAACAAGATAATGTTTTCAAAAAGTGGTAAAGGAATAACTGATAGCTCTATGGGGAAAAAAGTCCTTGAACCTGATCTTGAAACTCAACTCAAAATGGATTATAGGCCTAAATACAAGTACTAAATTTCTAGAAGAAAAAACAGAAGATAATATTTATAACAATGAACTGGACTTTTGCAGAACAGCAAAAGTATAAACTACATTAAGAAAAAATGAATAAGATGGACTTTACGAATACTAAAAACTTTTGTTCTTTGAAAATTATAGGTAAGAAAACAAAAAGGTAAAACCATAGACTGGGAGAAAATTTTTGCAAAACTTGTCCTGAAAAAAGGGCTGTATTCAGACTACATAAGAACTTTAAAGGTTCTGGTGGGAAATCACTCATTTGGAACTCTTACACCTCAATAATTTGAAGTCAAATAATGCCTAGACCCTATACCTCAAAAAAGTGCTAAAGACTTAAAAAGATAAGTCACAAAAGAAATAACGTGAATGGGCAACAGTAGGTTAAAAGATGCTCAACTTCACTATCAGGGAAATAAAAGTAAAAATCACAATGAGATATCAAACAGCCAGTAAAGGGGCTAAATTTTTTAAAGTATATTTTATTGATTATACTGTTACACTTGTCCCAATTTCCCTCTTTGCCCTCTCTTGTACTCACCTTCCCTCCAGCAATCCACCTCTCCTTAGTTCATGTCCATGCATCATGCATATTAGTTCTTTGTTCCTCCATTTCCTATACTATTGTTAATATTCCACTATTTTGTGCCTACCAACTATACTTCTTACCCGTGCACCTTTTCCCCTTTTCCCCTTCCCCCTCCCTAATAACCCTCCAAATGATCTCCATATCTATGATTCTGTTGCTGTTCTAATTATTCACTTAATTTTTTTAGATTCAGTTGGTAGTTATGAGTTTGTCCACAGTTTTGATCTTTTTCTTAAATAAGTCCCTTTAACATTTCATATAATAATGGCTTGGTTATAATGAACTTCTTTAGCTTTACCTTATCTGATCCTAACTGATAGCTTTGCTGGACAAAGTAATCTTGATTTTAGGTCCTTGCTTTTCATCACTTTGAATACTTCTTGCCTGCAATGTTTCTTTTGAGAAATCAGCTGACAGTCTTATGGGAATTCCTTTGTAAGCAACTCTCTGCTTTTAAGATTCTTTAACTTTTGGTATTGTAGTTATGATGTGTCTTAGAGAGGTCCTCTTTGGGTGCAACTTGTTTGGGACTCTCTGTGCTTCCTGGGCTTATGTGTCTATTTTCTTAGGGAAGTTTTCTTTCATTATTTTTCAAATAAGCTTTCAATTTCTTCTCCTTCTGGCACCCCTATTATTCGAATGTTGGCCCTTTTGGAGATGTCCCAGAGTCTTCCTATACAACCTTGTTTTTTTAATTCTTGTTTCTTTTTTGTTGTTGTTCTGGTTGAATGTTTATTTCTTCCTTATGTTCAAAATCATTGATTTGAATCCTGGCTTCCTTCCCTTCACTGTTAGGTCCCTATGGACTTTTCTCTATTTCAGTTAGTGTAAGCTTTATTTATTCCTTCATGTTGTTGCTGTACTTGATGAGTTCTCTGAGCATCCTAATCAGCAGTGTTTTGAATTATGCATCTGTTAGGTTGGGTATCTGTTTTCTTTTCTTTTTTTATTTTTTTAAGATTTTGTTTATTTTTTGAGTGAGGGGAAGGGAGAGTGTAAGAGAGGGAGAGACACATCAATGTGTGGTTGACTCTTGCACAGCCCCAACTGGGAACTTGGCCCACAACCCAGACATGTGCCCTGACTAGGAACTGAATCAGCGATCCTTTGGTTTGCAGGCCAGCACTCAATCCACTAAGCCTCACCATCCAGAGCTCATTTAGTTCTTCTTCTGGGGTTTTATTTTGTTCATTCATTGGGGCCATATTTCTTTGTCTCCTCAAATTGGCAGCCACTCTGTGTTTGTTTCTGTGTATTAGGTAGAGCTGTTTTGACTCCCTGTTAAAAGGACCTGCAAATTGTGTGCGGTGGAGCCTTAAGTAATCCCCAGGGTGAGGCAACCTTCTTCACTGCTTTGTGGCTCTGTGTTGGGGAAGGGCTCGATGAGGGGACAATGCCACTGCCTGGCTTCTAGGTTTGCCCAGGACTCATCCCCATTTCCAGTTACTTCACCCACTTCCTGTGTGCGACCGGGTGCCTTTTCCAGCTGTTGCCCTGGTGGTGAGTCCCAGAGTAAGTGGGTTTGCATACGTTCTAGGTGCATGTGGGCCCTTTAAACACCCTTCTGAGAAACCAGCAATTTCTTTTGCTGTCCCCACCCCCAATAGTTTTTATAGCCAGAAGTCATGGGGATTTATCTTCCTGGGCTGGAACCCCAAGCTATGTGGTCTGGCCTTGGGCTAGGCTTGCTCACTTCCAAAGTATCCCTCCCAATTTTTACCCGCCACATGTGAATCAGGGACCACCCATTCTGCTGCTGTCACCACCTCTCCGCACCATCCTGTGTCTCCTTGCCTCTCACGGTAACTCTGAATCTCTGCCCCTCCTACCCATCTGGATGAATGTGGCATTTTTTAAATCCTTCATTGTTGGACTTTCATATAGTTTGATTTTCTGGCAGTTCTGGGTGTTATTTGTTTGGAGGTTAGTTGTAATTCTTATGGTTGCGTGCCGAGGTGAAGCATGTCTACCTAACGCCTTCATCTTGATTGCAAGTCCAAGTGGTTAAAATTTTTAAGAGATTTAAAAAGACTGACAGTACCACCCTAGCTGGGTAGGTAGGTAACTCAGTTGGATCATCGTCCTGATATGCCAAAGCTGTGGCTCTAATCTCTGGTCAGGGCACATAAAAGTCACAACCAATGCATACATAAATAGTGGAACAGCAAGTTGATGTTTTCCTCTCTCAACAATAAATAAATTTCTTTTAAAAGTTTGACTGTAGCAAGTGCTAGCATGAATATGGAACAACTCATATATGGAATTCTCATATATTGATAAATGGGAATTAAAAATGGTACAGCCATTTTGAAAAACCACATAGCAGTACCTTAGAAAGTAAAACATACATTTACCATAAAATCCATCCATTCCAATCCCAGGTAGCTGCCGAAGAAAATCAACATGTATGCCCAAACAAAAATTTATTCATAGCTTAGGATCAGCAATGGGGAACTGCGTAACATATGGGATACCTGTGGTGATGAAACTTTTCTATATCTTGATTTTATCTATGTGAATATCTGGTTGTGATATTGTGCTTTAGTTTTACAAAATGTTATCACTGGGGAATCTGAGTGAAGAGTATGCATGATCTATTGTGTCATTTCTCATAACCACATGTGAATCTCTAATTGCCTCACAATAAAAAGCTTAATTAAAAACAAAACTCGGCCCTGGCTGGTGTGGTTCAGCGGATTGGCACCAGCCTGTGAACCCAAAGGTTGCTGGTCTGATTCACCAGTCAGGGCACATAACCAGGCTGCGAGCCAGGTCTCCAGCCAGGTCCTTAGCTGGGGGCAGGTGAAAGGCAACCATACATTGATGCTTTTCCCCCTTTCTTCCTCCCTTTCTGCCCTTCTTTCTAAAAATAATGAATAAAATCTTTAAAAATAATAAAAATAGACAGAGGGGTGTAAAAAAGGAAATAGATGTAATACAACAATAAAATTAAATTTTAAAAAATAATAAAAATAATAAAATAAAAACAAAACTCATCACAAATACAGCATTCTTTATAATAGCCCCAAACTAGAAGCAACTTAAATGTCCATCAACTGGTGAATGGATAAACAAATAACGGTATATCCAATTCATGAAATACCACATGGCATATAAAAGGAAATCAAATATTAATACATGCAACAACATGGATGAATCCCCAAAACAAGCTAAATGACAGAAATAGAACACCAAAGATTACAAACCCTGATTCCAGTTACATGAAAAGTGTGACAGAAAATAAATCAGTGACTTTCTGAACATAGGGCTATCAGCAAAGGATAGAGTACAAAGGGGCAAGAGGAAGCTTTTTGGTAGGAAGGAACTGTACATACAGTTACTAATACAATTTCATTATGGTGATGGTTACATGTTTATATATCATTACCAAAGTTTACACTGTCTACATAAAATTGATGAATTTTATGGTATTTAAATAATATCTTAAAATACAAGAAAAAAGAAAGAGAAAAATGGTAAGGCTTAGAGATACCTGTTAGTGTCTTTCCTGCATTCAGAGGAGGAGCAATGACCTTGAAAAGTTTCTGCATAAGAATGAGATCGGAAACAATCAGCATCACTTTTAAAAAAGAATACTTTTTAAAAGAGAATGAAGACTCTTATAAATCACCTTTCTTTGATTGAATTAGATAGTTGTATGCTATTAAGATTAAATATAAAAACTTTTAATGTGGACATAAAACTGCTTTACAAGTATGACTGTTGTCATTGTTATCATATTCCTTTCTGAAAGAAACCACTTAATAAATATCAATGCAGGTCTTTGTTCAGATCACAATTTCTGATACAAGACATAGGTTTTTTAAAAACCGGAAAGCAAGAGAAGGGATTAATAACCCACCAAAATGGTAATGAAGATTACTTTAAACTGAAAACACCTGAACAATCAGCAGCCACAGAAACACACATCATTTCAATTTAAGCCCAGCCTCTGAAAATGCAGTAAGATTAATGACAAAACTAACTGGCCTTCCTGCAAGGGCAATTTCTGCTTGGCTGAAGACTGACCCTTACTTAGCACTGGAAAGTGCAAAGGCAGCTTGTATATTAACATCACAAAGCCCAATAAACCATCAATACTTTTCCATAAAGCTCTAAATCCATCCCCACAGAATGTTTTGTTCAACTTTTACCTCTGGCAATTCAGTGAGTTACTCATTACTGTAAGCTCCTAGTACACAAGTAAATAAATCTTGTCTTTTCTTCTATTATCAGTCGATTTGCAGCCCTCCTCTCAACATTGGGATGGCAGGAGTTGATAAGAGGAAGTTTGTCCCCTCAACACAAGGTACTACTTTTACTTCAGAAGCAGCCAAAAGTAGAACTAACTGAAAGATTTCAGAGACTAGTATTTATCTGAAATGTGATGACTTTGTTTTTTATTCCAAAAAATTTCAAAAGACAGGAACCCTCCCCTTAATTTACTCTTTCAGTACTAAAATAACTAAACATTGAGAAGAAATTTCCTTAGCAAAGAAGTATAAATCATAGAATGCATCTAACCTCCCACTGCTAAAATCTCCAAGAACCTATTTGATAGCAAATACCAGGCTCCTGCCTGAAAATCAGTAAACCTGAAAACCACTCCAAACAAGGCAACCTCAACGTTCCGTCTGAGATGTAGAGGTACAAATGCAAACCAGATTTTGAAGAAGAAAAAACCCACACAAAAAAACTTCAAAAGCAGCAATAACAAAAAACATAACAATCATTTTTATCTACATAGGCTGCATCAAATTAGAATCTGTTTTTAGGAATTATTTTAAGAGAAAGTAGGAATTGCATTAATTCTTCCTAATTGTGCTTTAGTAGGGAGACAGGAAACCGTTTCTGTGTGCACTGAGGCCCTGGGCCTCGGGAGGATGGCTCTTTCCTAGGAAGTACTGCGCCTGGGTGAGGAAGCAGTTATTAGGTGTTCAAGTGTTAGTACTTACTTGACAATCAGGGTCAAAAAGTAGGGGAACAGAGCTGTAGCTCTAATTTCGTAAGCAAGGGGGAAAAAAGTGCATACAGAACTGAAGGAATTATGAATTAGGGAGAGATTCACCTACTCAGCTAAAAGTGTTTAAGGAAGACTGAACTATCATGGAATTACTATTGACTTAATAATACTTAAAGATAGTTTCAGGTGGCCATTAAATATGCAGAAAAGTTTGCTGGATGCATCCAGCAAATGCCTGGCTTTTCTGAGCCAGGTGATTAGTCACTGTCATAAAGCAATGGGCTGGCAGGACACGTTCCATTACCCATAGCTCTGCCTTCAAATATAAGACAACTAACAAGGTAGATATGGATTTTTTTTCTTTAAAAAAAAATGCTCTGTAGATGCTCTTTTTTTTTTTTTTAAGATTTTTTTTCATTTTTTTTAGAGAGAGGGAAAAGGAGAGAGGCTGAGAGGGAGAGAGACATCAATGTATGGTTGCCTTTCACCTGCCTCCAGCTACAGAGCTGGCTGGAGACCTGGCTTGCAACCTGGTTATATGCCCTGGCTGGGAATCGAACCAGCAACTTTTGAGTTTGCAAGCCAGCACTTTATCCACTGTGCCACCAGCCAGGGCTAGATGCTCCTGTCTAATGGAAGGGGGAATAAGATATTATTCTTACATAATGAATGCTATAAAATTCTAAACTTGGAACAGCAAATCAGCAATTAAGAAATCATGACTTCCCAACATTTTCAGACCATCCCCCCAGCAAAATAGATTTACAAATAGTATTACTCAATAGTATACTTACTATTTATAACTATATATAATAAATTTCTAATATCTTTTGGAAAAGCTATTACAATGTCAAAAACTCTTCGGAAAAACTTAGAAGTATAACAAGCAAGCATTACTTTTAATTTTACATATTGTTCCCTGGGATTTAAAATCTACTTATGCAGGTATAAAAAAGCAATGGCAGAAAATATGAAAGACTATTTAATAAATTCCCAAGTGGATACAAGTCTAATCAATATATAAGAAATTTAAAAATGATTGCATGAGAACAGAAACAATTCAAAGCAAATAGATAATATGGAAAAATCATTAAACAATGTTAAATATGCGTCCAAGATATGAAGTGTCTTACCTCCATTGGACTAATAAATTCATTCATGCCTCTGTTGTAAACATAGATCATAGCATCATACAGATGATTTTCCCAACATATGAGAACTACCTAAAAAAAGAAAAAGTTGCTTGGTCCATATAGTTCAACAAGTCTAACCAATTTTTACCCTTAATCCTTTAAGAATGGAGATCTATGAATTCTCCTCCCTAATTTTTCCTATTTGTTCTCTGAAAAAAACTGAAATTGAAGTACTCAAACATAAGGCCATGGTATGAGCTGTTTTAAGTTCAATGCTACTTTAAATAGTATAATAGCTACCTTCAAACATCCTCTACTGTCTTCATCTCTAGTCCCTTTTCCATATTCATTTACCTTTGGTCAACAGTTCTACACATATTTACTAAACCCCTAGACATCAGGAGTACAGTGATGGATAAGGCAAACCTAGACCTAGTCTCTACCCTTACAGAATTTCCACTCACCTTGAACACTGAAAGAAGAAAGGGACACAAAATGGTATGTAAGCTATGACCTAGGGAAGATACTCAATTACACAAACAATTCACCTACCACTGTGAAAAGTGTTATGAAAGAATCTGATTTGGTCTGGAGTATTCAGAATGTCATCCTTGAGGGAGCAATATTTAAGCTAACACCTAAAGGATACATGTATGTAAGCCAAAGCCCAGATGGTTACAGAACTCTACAGGCAGAAGCAGTAAGGAGCCTGAAATGTTTAATAATGAGAGCAATTTGAGAAAATACTTATTTTCTGTTCCTACGAGACCCATACTCTACTACAGAGCAATGAGGGCAGGGCTGGAGTAGAGGTTGGCAAAAGAGAATGACAAGGGGCAGCAGAGATAAGAGGAAAAACCAAAGTGAGAGGTCATAGGAGAGCCTTTCTAGTCAAAGGCATGTTCTTGTATCTCTTCTCTCACTACCCTCTCAGCCAGAGCCAAGTCCTGACTGATGACTAACATCTTTACAGATTCAGCCCTAATCTACCTTCTGAAACATACATCTAATCTCTTACTTGCTATCTTTACCTGAATATCTAGTAGCTATTTCAAATGGCAAAACAGAATTCCTGATTTTGTTACCCAAAGTTAGACCTACCCCAGTCTCCCAAACTTCTTCAAGAAATCACTACTTTGTTTCTGAAGCCAAAAAACTAGGCAGCATCCTTAAATTCACCCTATCCCACCCCACCTCCATCCAATTCATCAGCAAACCAGTTCTATCTCTAAAATGTATCCAAAATCAGGCCACCTCTCTCCAGCTCACTGCTACCATCATGGGCCAGGACCACCTCCCGGACTAGCTCCTAACTAGTTTCCTTGCTTCTTCTGTACTTGGCCTTCACGCCCCAGTCTGTTACCCCTAAAGCAAACCAGAGCATTCTTACTTAAAACTTTTACCCTGCCCTGAAAGGTCTACCTCTCTCTTTCCAAGAAGCTCCATGTCTGTCTGCCTTTTATCTGTTACTTTAATACCCAAGACACACATATAAATATGTGTGCTGGGGGGAGGGGAGTATTTTCTTTCATTAGCTGTTGCTTTTATTCTATAAGAGTCTTCTCCAAGATCTTGGCATCACTCATTCCTTCTGTTCGTCCAGATTCCAGACTCATTGTTACTTCCTCAGAAAGTCTTTCTATAATGAACCAATCTGAAGTAGACTCAGTCTTTCCCTACCGGATTGCCTGTTTGACTTTTAGTTTTTGGCTATTTCTCATGTGTTTACTTATTTACCTGTTTATTGTCAAACTTTTTGCCAAAATGTAGGCCTTATGAGAGGCCAAGTTTTGTCTATCAGGGTCACTGAAGCATCCTCAGAGCCTGACACTCAATATAAATGCTCCCTGAATTAATGAACAAATGCTGTTGAAAGAGTAAATAAAATTTGAAAAATATGGGTTGATATAGTGGACACAGAGGTCACTGCTAACTGTGGCCAAAGCAAAGTGGAAGAATTATTAGCATGATTTAAAAAATGGCCACAACAACCTAGACAATGCTTTCAAGAAATATGTAACTGGGAAGAGTGTGATGAGGTAGTAACTGAGAGAAAGAAGGGAGGCAGAATTGATATGGAGAAAAGGGAAACCAAGGGAAAGATTTTTAAAACTGTTTTAACATGAAGAAGATTAGAATATATTTACATGGTATTGGGGAGAAGCTAATAATGTTGGACAGAAATGAGAAGTTTTACCTCCAGTGATGACAGGTAAATAAACTAGACTGATAACATGCTCTCAACCCATGAGACCTATTACCAGACTGTGAAGACCATACCAACTACACATATAATAGAAAGGCAGATACAAAAGAGGATGTGGCTTTACTTTGCAAACTTTCAGCCATTCATATAAAGCTTCCAGGAAGAAAACAGCTACCATTTCTCCAAACCCTTCATTTCTATGAAACTTTGCCCATTAAAAGAACTTTTGGTCTAGCTAAGAGCTTTGTAAGTTACCCATATTTTAGCTCAAGAGAGCTTAGCACCTGTGCATCTCTGTGCCTCTGCAGAAGCAGCATACTCATTATCAGGACTGTATGGAAATAAAGTGTTAACCTGTGAAATGTCTTAGGCCAGAATACATACTGCTCCTAAACCAAGGACTGAAAACTTATCCTAGAAACCTCAGATATACTATGAATTATCACAATGGGCTGGCTAATCAAAATGACACAGCTTGCAATTTGCTTCTTACACTATTGCAAAACTCGGTGTGTGAAAATGATCACCATGGATTTAGAAATTATCTTTTATATAAAAAATGGTATCAAATCTCAAAAGTAAAAATGTTTTATTGTATATGTGAAAGTATTCATTGTTGAAATCCACTTGCAGGATGAAAACTATGGTGAACAAATCGAGAAGGAAGTCAATAAACAACAATCCTAAGAAACATACTGACAAATACCAGTTTATGTTTATAAGACATGTTACCAAAAGTACTTAACAAGAAACTGGGTTGAAAGAAGGCAGAGTGAGGCCCAATCAGTTGAGTAAATACTGGGTGGGGCAAAAGCATACTTAAAACTGTAAACCTACTTTTGCCCCACCCTATGTAATCAATCAGGGAATGATACTTATTCCATAAGTTAGTAGAATGTCTATAAACTCACCTGCTGAATATCTAAGCTGGTTATATCCATGTGTACAATAAGAGCTTCCACATTTTCCATTAACTTTTTGTCTTGGAAATGAACAATCACATCTTTCATTACCTGGGGTGTGATCCCCACCAATTTATCACTTAAAATATATGGCTCAAGGCACTCCAAAAACACTCCTTTGGCCACTGAATTCTCACTTAATTTATCATACATCTGGCTAAATAAAAGATCTCTATAACGGAAAGAAAGGAAGAAAAAAAACACATTTAGGGACATCTGAAACATCCATTTAATTCAGCCTGCTAAGTATATCATTTATTTTCTATTTCAACTTACAAGTTTATTAAAAATAGTGAAAATCTTTGTGTATATATATGTGTATATATGCAGTACATACACATGTATATACACACACATACCACCTTAATTCTCCCAATACTTCTTTTACAAATAAGAACAGCTGAGTAAGTTAAATTATTTGCTGAAAGTTACATAGATAGCGAGTAACAGAGTCAGAATCAAAACTCAGCCTTCTGCCCTAAATCCTGAATGACCAACAATATTGAATGTTTTCCAAGTTTTTATGTATAGTATTGTCTTGAATCATTCACTAACTCAGTCATTCCTGTTTTATTAAAAATACAAAAACTCCTGGCAGGTGTGGCTCAGTGTATTGAGCGCCAGCCTGTGAATGAAAGGGTCACCAATTCAATTCCTAGTCAAGGCATGTGCCTGGGTTGCAGGCCAGGTCCCCAGTTAGTGACACGTGAGAGGCAACTATACATTGCTGTTTCTCTCTCCCACACTCTCTCTCTAAAAGTAAGTAAAATCTTTAAAAAGAAAAATACTGTGCTGATTTTATGTACCTGCCGGTATTATTATTATTTTTTACTAAATGTATAATCTCTTTGTATGTATACCACATCACCTGTGAAAAGTGCTAATTGGTTCATGCACAAGTATGGCCTTTTGTAACACGTTCCACAAGGTAAAGAAAGTCTGAAAGGAGTGGACAGGGTCTTGTATCATTTGAAGTCCTACAAGGAGACTGATGATAAACAAACTGGCTGTAAGTCACCAGAACCACATGCCACTTTTCAGTCAACAGTATTTGCAATATCCTGGGGGAAAACCCATATCCATTTATTTTTCTCATATCCTCAAATGTGATTTTTGGATCATTTCCCCCTTTACTTCATATTTAAAGTATTTTTCATGTTAGTTTCATTTTAATCAATAATCCATCACATTTTTGTAATTAACAATTACTAGCCAAGTAAAAGAAACAGATTCATAAAGCTTTACTGTAAGAAACATGAAGAGTAAAAAAGTAACTCTAATGAATTTAAAGAAAATATATTCACTAGTGCTTGCACTCTCTAAAGTGTTAAAAACAATATATTAGGGAAGACAATTATACATTTTAGTTCAACAGAAAAAGCCCTAGGGAGGAGAACAAAATAGCTAAAAATTCACTAAACAGAGTATAAAATTTGACAAACAAGGCACTCCTGGGACAAACAGCAGCATGCAATGCTGCAAAGATTGATGGCAAAACAGTAAGTTTCTTTCTTGACCAGTCAGAGGCTATAATAAAGAAGCCAGGAAAATAAAACTCAGTAACTCCTTCCACCTTCTACCTTAAAATAAGACAAAATTCTAAGACATGTTCTCATCATTCTAGGAGAATATCTGTTAAAGCATTAGGGAAAGAGGGAGAAAAAAGTATATACAGAAAGTGTTTTACTCTAATATTTCTTCCTATTTTTAGGCATTATACTCCTGGGTGCTGGCTTTTTTTACAGAAAGGCTAACTTCAAAATTATCTTAGTCTCCATTTTGCCAATATAACAGAAAATCCATTCTTTCTGCCTAACTTTACTTGATGTTAATACTCATATTAAATATATTATTTGGAGATTATCATCCATAACTTCAAACTGATAAAGGGAAATGGCTAAATTCACTTTGTGCATTATCAATTTTACAATTTAAAAAAGGTGAAGAAACCCTGGCTGGTGGCTCAGTGGATAAGGCGCCGGCCTGCGAACGCAAAAGTCACAGGTTCGATTCCCAGCCAGGGCACATAACCAGGTTGCAAGCCAGGTCTCCAGTCAAGTCTGTGGCTGGAGGCAGGTGAAAGGCAACCATACATGGATGTCTCTCTCCCTCTGTGCCTCTCTCCCTTCCCCTCTTTCTAAAAGTGATGAAATAAAATCTTAAAATAAAATAAAATAAAATATAAAAAAGGTGAAGAACTCAGCTTTGATAATAACTGTAAATTCATCCAAAAAGAGCAAGAGCACTGATTCTCATGCTTGACTGTTTAAACATATAATAAGAATCAAATAAATAAGTCTCCATTAAATATAAGTGGGACTTAATAAATCTAAAGTTAAGTTCGGTTGGTCCCTTTATTTATAGAAGTAAATCAAAGTTCAAATGAACTTGGAGAAATTATGTTCAAAATACTCTGTTTTCTGATACAAGCATCACAATTTGTAAACACTTCCTTTCAAAAGGCATGGCTTTGGCCCTGGCTGGTGGCACAGTGGAGAAGGTGCCGGCCTGTGAACCCAAAGATCACTGGTTCGATTCCCAGCCAGGGCAACATAACCAGGTTGCAAGCCAGTGTCCAGCCAGGTCCATAGCTGGAGGTAGGTGAAAGGCAACCCATACATTGATGTCTCTCTTCCTCTCTCCCTCTCCCTTCCCCTCTCTGAAAATAATAAATAAAAATTAAAAAAAAAAAGAAAGAAAGAAAGAAAGAAAGAAAGGCCTGGCTTCATTTCCTGTAAATACAGGGAAAACTACTGAACTGGACACTTTAAAAGGATGAATTTTGTGGTATGTGAATTATTTCTTAATATAAATGTCATAAAATTAAAGGTATGGCACTTTCCCCCCTGAGATTTGATGTTTAAAATTTAATATGCAGCCCTGGTTGATAGCACAGTGGATAAGGTGCTGGCCTGCAAACCCAAAGGTTGCTGGTTCAATTCCCCAGCCAGAGCATGTAACCAGGTTGCAAACCAGGTTCCCAGCCAGGTCTATGGCTGCAGGCAGGTAAAAGGCAACCATACATTGATGTTTCTCTCCCTCTCTGCCTCTCTCCTTTCCTCTCTCTCTGGAAATAATAAATAAAATCTTAAAAAAAAATTTTAACATGCAATTATCAAGAAAACAGTAACCAAAACATCCAGTTCTCAACCTTCCTTGATAATAAAAACCTTTCTGTTTCTCAAACAACAATCCTGATGTTGAATAAAACTAAACAAATACCCTGGCTATCAAAACATCACTTTAGGTTCACTTTAGATTTAACAGAAATATTTGTAGTTCATGTTTATACATGATTCAAGTCATTTAAATGGTGGCTTCTTTTTGGATATCTGCTTGAAGTAGTATGAGTTCTAAGTGGTCAAGATCATCTACGTAAAAAGCATTTATTTTGTTTTATAATAGCTTTATTGAAATATAACTCACATATAATAATATAGCACCTATTTTTAGATTTCATTCATTCATTCATTCCCTCATTTACTCATTTTAGAAAGTGGGAAAGGGAGGGAGAAAGAGAGGGAAAGAAACATCAATGTGAGAGGGAAACATCAACCAGTTGCCTCTTGGCCATGACCTATGCATGTGTCCTGACCATTGACATTTTAATTTGTGGGATAACACCCAATTAACTGAGCCACACCAGTTGGGGCATCTAACACCTGTTTTTAAACAATATTCAAAGTTATAATCATAGTTCAAGTAAGCTCTAGACCCACTATCAAAATAAACTGAAATTATGTCTACTGTTGTATAGGCAAAATGACAAATCATTAAATGTCTTATAAAAAGCCTTGAGACATATCTTTTGTCTAAACTAGAAAGGAAATATACACTACCAAATTGAAATGAAATCATGGAACGGAAACCAAATTATAAAAAATGAAAGTACAAGTCTTCAAAAACAATTTCTTGGTATTTTTGGTTTACAAAGTCTATTGAAGTTTCAGTTTAAAACATAGTGTTTTAAGTTTAAGATGTTTTATGTAAGCCTCATGGTAACCACAAAGGAAATTCCTATAATAATTCTAGAAAAGAGCATGATAAAGAAGTCAAAGCATACTGATACCAGAAAATATCAAAACACATCATAAAAAACAGAATAAGTAACAAGGAATAATTAATACATAAAACCAGAAAACAATGAACAAAATGGCAATAGTTAAGTCCTTACTTATGAATAATTATTTTAATGGCTGAATGGCCTTAAAAAATAAAACCAAGCCCTGGCTGATGTGGCTCAGTGGATTGGTGCCTGCCTGCAAACCCAAAGGTCATTGGTTTAATTCCCCAGCCAGGGCACATAACCAGGTTGCAAGCCAGATCTCCAGCTAGGTCCTTAGCTGGAGGCAGGTGAAAGGCAACCATACATTGAAAAAAAAAGGAAAAAAGGAGAAAAAACAACAAAACAACAACAAAAATCCAGTAATACACTGCCTATAAGAGATTCACTTTATGTTAAAGATATACATAGACTGAGAGCGCAGGGATAGAAAAAGATACTTCAAGCAAATGGTAAACAAAAATAAAAGCAGGGGTAAGCTATACTTATAGCAAACTAAAAATTGCAAAGGAGACAAAAAAGGTCATTATATAATGATAAAGGAGTCAATCCACCAAAGAAATATAATTGTAAATATTCATGTACCCAACATTAGAGTACCTAAATATATAAAGCAAAAACTAATAGCTAAAAGGAGAAATAAACAGTAATTCAATAATAATTGATGAGTTTAATACCCTACTCTCAACAATGACTAGATCACCCAGACAGAGAATCAATAAGTAAACAGCTGATTTGAGCAACACCATAGATCAAAGGTACCTAGCAGACATATACAGAACACTCTATCTAACAACAGCAGAGTACAGATACTTCTCAAGTACACATGGAACATTTTCTAGGATAGACCATATGTTAGGCCACAAAACAGGTCTTAGCAAATTCAAGATAACAGAAATCATACCGAGTATTTTCCCTGACCATAATGAGATGAAATCAGAAATTAGTAATAGGAGTAAACATGAGAAATTCATAAACTCATGGAAATTAAACAACATTCTCCTGAATATCAATGGATCAAAGAAGGAATGAAAGGGGAAATTAAAAAATTTCTTGTGACAAAAGAAAATGGAAAGACTACCAGAACTTGTGGGATGCAGCAAAAGCAGTTCTAAAAGGGAAGTTCAGAGCAATAAACATCTATATTAAGAAGAAAGGTCCTAAATAAAGAACCTAACTCTACACCTTAAAGAATTATAAAAAGAACAAGCAGAGCCCCAAATTAGCAGGAAAAGGAAGTAATCAAGTTTAGAGAAAAAATAAATAAAACAGAAGACAGAAAAACAATAGAAAAGAATACACAAAATTGACAGCCTTATCTAGGCTAACCAAAGGCAGAAGGTGGAGAGAACCATTATAAATGAAAACAGAGACATTACAACTGACACCACTCTGAACGGATCATCTGCACCCCATGTTCATGGCAGCATTATTTATAAAAGCCAAGGCATGGACACATCTTAAGTGTCCATCGATGGATAAAAGGATAATAAAGTAGCATGTACTCATATACGTGTGTGCATATATAGGTATATAAAATATGAGGAAATACTAATATTTGCAACAACATGAGTGAGCCTTGAAGGCATTATGCTAAGTGAAATAAATCAGTCAGAAAAAGACAAATACTGTATGATCTCACTTATGTGTGGAATCTAAAAAAAAGAAAACCTACAAAACCTTCATGCTTTTTGACCACAAGGTCATCAGATGTGAGTGTGGGGGAAGGGAGAATTGGAGGAAGGTGGTCAAAAGATACACACTTCCAGTTATACGATAAATAAATACGAAGAATATATGTATAACATGATGACAGTTGCTAATACTGCTATATGACATAAGAAAGTTGTTAATACAGTACATCCTAAGCATTCTCATTACAAGGAGAAAAATTTTTTTCCTTTTTTTTTCTTTTTACTGATCAATGTTAGCTGAGCCTATTGTAATAATGTCACAATGTAAAAATAAAACTATCTTGCTGTATGCCTTAAATTGACAATGCTGTATGTCAATTATTTCTCAGTAAAACTTGGGGAAAATGTCAAAGAAATTGGTATAAAGTGTACAGTTTAGGGAGAAAGATACCATACTTAAATGAAACTATATTTTTTTCTAAGAATATTTTTGGGACTAACAAAATAATTTTGAAAGAACAAACTCATTTTCTTTTTCTTATATAACCCTTCATCTTACAACTGCTAGGGCCATTTCAACTTTATGTCACTAAGACAGTATTCATAATTCAATGAGATAATGATCACAGTCACCTGACAAACCAGGAAGCAGAATTATTTAATTAATTCAACCATCAGGTACTGAATAGCTTCTTTGAACCAGGTACCATTCTAGTAGATATAATCCATTTTGCTCTTAACAAAAATTTATTCTTTTTTTTAAAGGTTTCCATTATTATTTTTCAGAGAGGGGGGAAGGGATAGAGAAGAAAGGAAAAGAGATATCAACCTGTGGTTGCCTTTCACCTGCCTCCAGCTACAGACCTGGCTGGAGACCTGGCTTGCAACCTGGTTATGTTGCCCTGGCTGGAAATTGAACCAGCGACCTTTGGGTTCGCAAGTCAGCACCACATCCACTGTGCCACAAGCCAGGATCCCAATATTTATTCTTTTAGGTACTTTTTTTTTATCTCATTTATAACCATCTCCATTGAAGATTTGAAGTTATGTCAGTACTTATTAGTGTTAGTATCAATTCCCTCATCTGAAAATATAGATAAAATTACCTCTCTTACACTGTAATTATGATTAAATGAATTGAAATATTTGAAACTGATCCATAAGCTATTGAGGCTGCTTTAAAAAACAAACAAGATAAATAACAAGGAAATAAGTGTGAAAAGTCGGGTAAAGAGAAAACTAAGTTAAAGAAAAGCTAGGGTGAGGTTAACAAATTATGGCTCTTAGCTTTCTAGGAAAGAGTAATCAGCTACACAATTAGCTGATTAGATTTTACCATCAGGTAAAAGTGAACTAGCTGTAGAGAAGATGCAAAAGTATTTCCAATTCTAACACTTGAGAAAATTTCTCCCTTAGGGCCACATAAAGAAGGCAATGTGTAATATAAAACAATGTTCTCAAAAACATCCCAACATAAATGCAACGTATTTCAATGGACATACATAACATGATAGCTAAAACACAGGAATAAATTTTAGCCTCAAGGAAGCAGATTCTATAGCTCTTTGAGAACCTGACAGCAAGTAACTGCCCTCTTGATAACCATCACTGACATTTTCAAAGTACAATGTGACCTTTTATGATTCAAGATACCAGAATATATATAAACTCACGAGTCAAGTCAGTGTTGTATAGAATTTTAGGAGTTATCTGCATTAGATCCTCACATTTGTTCTCCACCACACAGAAAGTGGTACAGCTAGTGGTTAAAAACAAGAGTCTAGGTGCTAGACTGCCTGTATTAGCTCACCTTTGCTCCTCAAAAAAGTATCAGCAAGCTTTAGCAAGTTATATAGTGGCTTTTCCTACCTCTGGAATCTCTGATGTAAAATGAAGATAATAATACCTACCTCACTGTTACAAAAATAAGTTGTTATAAAAATTAGATAAATTAATGTAAAAGGGCTTAGGACAATACCTGCCATGTAGGGAGCTGTTATTGTTAAGTGTAGAAAATTTGAGAACCAGAAGAGGTTAGTTAAATTGTATAGTTACTATGAAACCGACAAAAACAGCTGTTAAGAGGGGAGTAGAGAGGCAGGGACTGACTGAAAAAAGGTGAAGGGTTGCCCTGGCTGGTAGCACAGTGGTTAAGGTGCCAGCCTGAGAACCCAAGGGTCGCAGGTTCGATTCCCCAGCCAGGGCACATAACCAGGTTGCAAACCAGGTCTCCAGTCAGGTCTGTGGCTGGAGGCAGGTGAAACGCAACCATACATTGATTCTCTCCCTCTCTGCCTCTCTCCCTCTCTGCCTCTCTCCCTTCCCCTCTTTCTAAAAATAATGAAATAAAATCTTAAAACAAAACAAAAAAAAAAGGTGAAGGGTTAAGTCAAAGAACATAGATGAAGGACCCATGGACATGGACAATAGTGCAGGCAGAAATTGCCTATGGAAGTGGGGGTGTGGGCTGGATGGAGACAAGGATAAAAACTGGGACAACTGTAATAAGTAACAAAATATTTTTTTAAATAATATTGTAATAGCTATGTATGATGCCAGGTGGATACTAGAATTACTGGGGGTATCACTTCATAAATTATATAAATGTTTAATCAGTATGCTGTACACCTGAAACTAATATAAAATAATACTGAATGTCAACTATAATTGAAAAATACAATAGAAACTAATAAAATTGTACACTTTAAATATTAAAAATTAATTAATTAAATAAATTAAAAAGGAAGTATGGTCAGAAAACCAGAAATTTCCTTGGACTGTTCTAAACAAATCTTTTATATCCTTAAACCACAGGGTTCTTCAATCAGAATATGATTCTGAGGAGTGAAGAATTATAATTTAACTTTAATTCAGACTCTGTATGTGAAAGATTGGATATTACTTAAACTAGGGCTTAAAAACTGGAATAGGATCATTAAAAGTAAAAAAAAAAAAAACAACCTATTTACACTGATTTCTTTTAAACAAAAAGGCTATATACATCAACACTGCAGAAGCACAAAGAATCTTACCCTTCTTGGGTGGTATGAAATACTGTGTTTTAGTGTTGGCTCATAAAAGAGTATATATACAGTCCATGAATTACACCCTTTCACTTTTCAGATCTTTAAGTAGTATTGCTCTTTTGTTAGCCATATTCTTCACCTCCACTATCCTGCCACACAAACACACAGATGATACACCCATAGCATCTATTTTGGAAAAGTTAACTTTATTAGGTAAATGGACTGCATACTGTAAAATAATCAAATTTCTATATATTTAATTAAAAAAAAAAAAACTTGTCCAGTCAAATGCATACAATTCATAGCAGTAAATTATAAATATAAGCAAGAGGCAACCTGAGTTCGAAATAATTGAATCTGACAGGCAATATATACTCACTTTCGCTGCAGCAGAAGGCAGTAATCAACTATGACAGGAACCATATCCTGTAGGGGAACCATAAAGAAAGCGTCAGCATCATATCTTTGTCTAATGGCTCACTGGTTAGACACAACATAAAATGAAAGCGGTCTGCTTAAGAGTGTTGGGAGACTATAATTCTATACTATGTCTTTTGTAAACAATTTGGCACTATGTGTTGAAAGTCTTAAAAATGTGAAACAACTTTTACACTGAAATTCTATCTGAAAATTTATCCTAATATTTATAAGAAAAAATATATAATGCAGTAAGATATTTGCTTCTGCACTGAAATAGAAGAAGAAGGGGGACAGGAGAAAGAAATAAGAATTAAATATACTATATGGGTAAACAGTTAAGTAAATTTGCTATTTAAATAAAATAATACTATGTAGATAAATATTGTAAGTTTATAAAGAGTTTGCAATAACTTTATGATAACGATTAGGTAAAAAATATGTATTCTCCCAGCTTTGTAAAGAAAATTTGCAAAAAAATAAAAACAACAAAATATATCAAATGGTAACAGAATCTAGTTGGTCCTGTTGATGGCTCAGGTAATAAAGTTTGCCAGTATTTTATCATAGTTCTTTAAACCAGCTATTTTAAGTTGACTTAACGTCTTGGTTTCATAATATTTTGATTGCTTTAAATTCATCAAGTATAGACTCATATCAAGTGAAAAGCAACTCATAATTGGCCATTTTTAAGAGAAACAGTTTGAGGAAGAAACAGCTTATTATTACTGAAAACTGTCACATAACCAAGCATCAGATTTCACTAGTACTCTTTCACTTTCCGCTTGTTGCAGAAAAATGGTTTCTTTTCTTAAAAAGCCTAAAAGGCTAGGTTATTGTGGGGGCAGGGGGGAATCCCTTCAAGGAGGGAGAAGTTGCTATGTGAAGAAAATGCTACAGGGTAGCACTTGTTTGACAAAAAGATCAAAGTTGAGAAATGCTTATTATCTGAGAGAAATATCAAAACAGGAGCTATAACCCTGAGTGGATTATAGGGCTATTCCTGATCCATCTATCTGCTCCCTTTAATCATCAATACTCTTCCTGACTACATTTAAAATCTTAGATTCTTTAAAAACAGGCAGTGAAATCAAACATTTGAAAAGTGTTAAAGCTTTATCAAGTTTCAACCCTGCATGAGAACACAGTGGGCCAGATAATCTGGGGGGTAAATTTCTCTAGAAATGCTGGGGAAAATCTAATAAACACTGTTGAAAATACACAGCTGAGTTCCCAAGACCAGAATTGAAAAGTGAAAAGGGAACTGAAAACCAAGCAATAAGCCCTGAGCTGTCAATTTAGACTCTCCTATAAATATTCTGGTCACATAAGAGCTTGTGTTTTAATGCCAAAAAGAAGCTAAGGTCATAGAATCTTGCAACATAAGAAATTGAAAAGAATATCTGACTAAAATCAGATTCTTGAAAAGCTGCATCCTTTGTAAAGGAAATTAGGAAACAAAATCTCCCTTTAGACAAAGGAAGATGACAAGAAAGGTTGTCAGTCTCTGCCTGGAATCAGTGGACTCCTCTTCAAGAGTCCACAATAAAGACATGCCCACAGGTGAATTTAGGATTGGAATTTACACCATCTCCTTAGCATGGAACAACCAAGACAGGAAAGGAACACAAAAATGATCCTGTCCTGCCTGGGCAGCTCAGGTGGTCCGAGAATTGTTCTGATATGCCAAAGTTGCTGGTTTGATCCCTGGTCAGGGCACATACAGGAATCAACCAGTGAATGCATAAATGAGTAAAACAACAAAATGATGTTTTTCTGTCACGTTAAAAAAAAAATTAAAAACAAATTTTTTAATGATCCTTAAAAAGGATACACTCCTGAGGTGCTTGAAAAAAGCAAATTCAGAACCTCTCCAGAGACAGTGTTCAACATGGGCAAAATAAGTCCTGATAAAGCCCCTGAAAATGTATTCAAAGTACAAATTTAAAGCACCTCATGAAATAATGCATGATGAGTGAACATCAGCAGAACTACAAATAGCATGGGTAGATGACAAACTTCAAATGTAACTATCAAGTAGCAATTATTAAAGATATAAAATAAGGAAATAAGTGCCCAGTCTGGCACTCAATACTAAGGTTATACAATAGGGACAATGGAGAGTGAAACCATCAGATTCATACCTTTAAGTCCACTGGTGATTTTATGTGAGAGAAGCTGGAAAACGCAAGACTGAAGATGGAAGGCTACTACAGTAGTCAAAGAAAGAAACAGGGGACTAAACTAGGGTAGTGATAATGGGTATAAAACAGCAAACAGAATTAAGAAATATTTCTAAAGTAAAACTACAGAGCTTGGTGACAACTTGGTTGTGGATTGGAAGGCATAGGAGAAGTCTATAAGAACTCCTAAGTTTCTAATTTAAATGATGATTGACTGATGATGTCATAAAATGAGTAAGAAATATGGGAGGTTATCAGAAGGTAGAAGGTAGGTGTAATTTTGGCGATGGTAGATTTGAGGAACATCTTTATTGACATGTCAAATAAAAAATTGGATCTTGTAATGTGAAACATCTGAGTTAGAATTATAGATTTCTAAGTAATGAGAGGGAATAATGTATATAAATAAAATTGTCTATAATAAATTAAGATAAAAATCACTGGACAAGGGAGTAAATTACAAGGAAAACCAATTATTTATGATATAGTCAGAGGATGAATAAAAATTCAACTCAGTAATAGTCACAGGGGTGTCAAAAATCAGAAGAACACACAGTCACAGATATCTACACGATACAGAATATCAAAAAGGAATGATTATCACTGTTTAATACAGGACTGAGGATGAGTAAGAAATGAAAAGTGTTTATTGACTTTAGCATTTAAGATACAGTTATTATGTTAAGTAAGAAAGTGTTTTATTTTCTGCAAATCCCATTTACCATAGCAACAAGAAAAATAAAGTACCTAGGAATAAACTTAACTAAGGAGGTAAAAGACCTGTACTCAGAAAACTACAGAACAATGAAGAAAGGAATTAGGAAGACACAAATAAATAGAAGCATATACCATGTTCGTGGATGGGAAGAATTAACATTGTTAAAATGTCCATATGCACACCTATGTTCATAGCGGCACTATTTACAATAGCCAAGTACTGGAAACAGCCTAAGTGCCCATCAATGGATGATTGGATCAAAAAACTTTGGTACATATACACAATGGAATTCTATGTAGCAGAAAGAAAGAAGGAACTTGTACCCTTTGCAACAACATGGATGGAACTGGAGAGTATTATGCTTAGTGAA